>KQ999143.1:23685-69600 GCA_001598015.1 Dorcoceras hygrometricum
TTGTATAAGAGATCATTTGTTGGAATGTATCGGGGTTTAGAGATTCTTGGTGGCTTAAGATCTCTGTTTGAATGTTTAAGTTGTGTTTTTGGGTCAAATTCCTCACCTAGAACAATTCTGGGAGTTTTCGTATTTTTGAGATTTTTGGGTGAAAGCTGGTTTTTGGTGAAAGCTGGTTGAATAGTGAAAACCAGTCGCAACGTGTTTTGGTAACGCAGGATTATGAAACGCCGTCGTTTGGAGAGATCTAGTAGCGCTTGTAATATCAGCAGTTGCCTTAGCATGGATTTGTATCGGGTTGGATACGGTGTCGTTTGAATAAGTTGGAGCGACGTCGTTTTGGTGTAGCGCTAGTGTGAGATCTGATAGCGTGTGTGTCAGGCCTCGTGCTCACAACAGAGTAAAAACCCAAACACATGCGGAAGCTTAACAAAAAGTGGGTAAAATTTTCGCTTTTAGGCCCGACGGTTTAAAACATATAATTTAAAAAAATACGATACCCAAAATATATCCCAGCTATTTAAAACCAACACAACCAATCAGTATAGCATACATCACAAGAAGACATGTATCAGACACTAAACACTGGATACAACAACAAAGCACAGGGCATCCCCTGGCTAACAATACTGATACATAATATATGCTATAAGCTACTGGGATACTCCACCACCTCCTGGGGCACCTCCAGCTGGGCCAGCACCACGACCAGCTGTATAACCTGGACAACACAACAGGCAAAGAAAACAAACCAAGCCCCAGAGGGACATGGGGTCAAACCCCAGTACGGAGAGAAACTATAAATCAGCAGTAAACAGCCAGAATAAAAATGCAGATATTATGCATGAGATGCTGGACAACGACCAAAGACTCCAACTGGAAAGAAAGTCAATGAACTCAAAGCACAGCTCAACTGAATCTGCAACAAACGGTGGCCACTGAGTGTGTTCCAAGTGTGGTAGCTAGCCACTCGCCGGGACACAACACTCGAATACCAGATGCATCGCCCAACCTATGAACTGTGGTAGTTAGCCACTCGGTGCATAGGGGCTAACATAACCCAGCAGGGAGATGAGAGTGCGGTATTGCCGCTCGCCCTCGCAACCTGGTAAGAAACAGAACAAAACGACGCAACGATGGCAATGAAACTGGAATGAGATGCAATTATGTGTATGCACATGCTGGAATAACAAGCATATCAACATATGCGAAGGCAGTATCAACATCAGCAAATACATAACATATAACACCCGACCATCTCATAATTCGGCAGCCTCAACAGGCAACTAAACACATAACCATCAAAGCCATCTCACAATTCATCCAAGCTGTCACCTTGCTGAAATTACAAGCTCAACCCGTACCTTAATTTCCTCAAAGACGTAGCAAGTCACGGCCTGCACAAATCTGCCAAAATATACGGTACACAATTTCAGAGAAATGTAACCAATCTCACGGCCAACCACAAATTCTCACAGCCTCAACATAAAAACTCACGGCTGGAAAATCATATGCACAAACTAGCCTTCAACCCTTCCCAAACAACTCACAGGAAGCTTAAAACAAGGCCTAGAACAAGATTCCAACACTAAATTCGAAAGCTACCTGCAACTGACAAAACGCACGAACACGCAGTAGCTTCGAGCTTCCAATCCAGCCAACGATAGCTTCCAAAATGGGTACGAGATGAAAGAGCTTTCCAAGAGGAGTCCAACGCTACCTCAAACGTGAAAAACGGTGGCCGGAATCAACGGGAAAGTCACCGGAAAGCTCACGGTGAACAGTGCCAAGGGTTTGAGAAAACAGAGAACGAAAGTCTGATAAATTTCTCTAAGTATGGGATCTGGTGAAAATAACGAAGCCAATGCTTCTAATTTATAGGCACGAGATATCTGTTTAAATAAATCACCGACACAAACAGATCTCACAAACTAGCGCTAAACCAACGAATATTCCCAAAACGACGTCGCGCAGGTGAAATCTGGACAACAAACCAACGCTGGAATCTGGAACAAAACATGCCAAAAGCTGGTCGCTAAGCTTGGGCAAAACTACGGTGAAATCTGGAAAACCAAATACTACGCTTGCCTCCAAAACACGATGAAATCTGGAGCTAAGAACGCTGGAAGCTGGTAGCCAAAACAAGCGCTGAAATCTGGTCACACGCTAACACTAGCACAACGCGGGAGAAACATGCACACGTCATCAAATCTGGTCCAAACGCTAAACATTGTCTCAACCAACAGATCTCATCCCACACGACCAGATCTCTCAAGCTAGCTCAAAACGGCGTCGCACCACTTAAACTTAAACAGCATCGCGTTGCACTAAAACACGCGGGACAGATCTCCCCTAAACGACGACGTTCCACCTCGCGCTACAAAACGTTGACTCGCGTTGACATCTGTTTTCACAACTCGCCAAACACAAAACAGATCTCTCTTTTCTCACGGGCAGATCTCATGCCAGCGAGGCAAACCAAACTTCATACATGCGAACAGATCCCTCATCACACGAGCAGACCTCATGCTAACGAAACACGCCACGAAGGAAAAACACGCCAACAACCAGATCTCTCTACACAAACGCTAAACAGATCTCACACGAACAGCAAGGCTTACATCATCAGCGCAACGTTAATACACTATGCTGACGTCATCAAATCTGCTATTAGATTCCACCAAAATTCGAAAATCTTAAAATTTCCAGAATTGTTCCAAACGTGATTTGCGACCCGAAAATGCAACCCAAACATCCAAAACAAAATCTGAAACACCAGAAATCACTAAAACCCAATTAATTCAACAATTAATCCTTAATACAATTTCCAGGTCTCACATTTCTCCCCCACTAAAAGAGATTTCGTCCTCGAAATCAACAATACTTTAACTACTAAAACACAGCAGCAAGGTACAAAACAGGAACTCGCCTAACACAGGCCAAGAGTTCAAGATAACTGAGCCAACAATTTACAACAACTAGGGAAGAAAATACAACCAAAAGCTACAAAATACTGGAAAATATAGCCCAAAGGCTACTCAAACACATCTTTTCTTCCAGCTCCCAAGTAGCTTCTTCCCTTCCATGCTTGCTCCACTGCACCATTACCAACGAAATGGTCTTATTCCTCAACTGTTTCTCCTTTCTGTCAAGGATCTGCAAAGGATATTCCTGATATCTCAACGACTGATCTAGCTCTACCTCGTCAGTTCCAAGCACATGAGACGGATCTGGCTCATATTTCCTCAACATCGACACATGAAACACATCGTGAAGAGAGGATAACTCTGACGGCAACAACAACCGATACGCTAAAGGGCCAATCCTCTCGACAATCTCATACGGACCAACGTAACGAGGGGCTAACTTTCCCTTACGTCCAAAGCACATCACACTACGAAACGGAGAGACCTTGAGAAAAACGCGATCACCAACCTGAAACTCCGGAGGTCGACGCCTCTTATTCGCATAACCGGCTTGGCGATCCTGGGCAGCTTTCATCCGCTGTCTAATAAGATCAACATGATCTTTCATTTGCTGCACAAAATCCGGGGCAGATAGCTGCTTCTACCCACTACTTCCCAACAAACTGGCGATCTGCACTTACGGCCATACAAAGCCTCGAAAAGCGCCATGCCAAACGTCACTTGGTAGCTGTTATACGAAAACTCGACCAAAGACAACGCGTCTTGCCAACTACCTCCGAAACCCAACACAACAGCACGTAACATATCCTCTAACGTCTGGATAGTTCGCTCAGATTGGCCATCTGTCTGGGGATGATACGCGGTACTCATCGCCAATCTGGTTCCCAAAGCTGTTTGCAAACTCTTCCAAAACCTGGAAGTCAACCTCGGATCTCGGTCGGACACGATTGAAACAGGCACACCGCACAATCTAACAACAAAATCAACGTACAGCTCCGCCATCTTCTTCAACGAGAAGGTCATCCCAAAAGGAACGAAGTGCGCAGACTTCGACAGACGGTCTACAACCACCCAAATAGCATCACATCCTCGGCTAGAACGAGGCAGATGCGTCACGAAATCCATCGCAATGTGCTCCCAATTCCATTGGGGCACTTCTAAACTCTGCAACAGACCACCAGGTCTCATTCTTTCGGCCTTTACCATCTGAAAATTCAACGAGCAACGAAACCAACCACGTCACTCTTCAGGCTAGCCCACCAAAAGTGCGGCTTCAAAGCATGGTACATCTTCCGTGCACCAGGATGGACACTATGACTGCTGCAATGCACTTACCGAAGGATCTCCTCCTTCAAATCAATCAAATTTGGGCACAACCAACCTGCCCCGAAAACACAAACACCCATCGGACGAGACAGAATAATCCTCAAGTTCGCCAGCCCTGACTTTCAATTTCAACTCATGGATAGACGGATCGGTCCTCTGAGCTGCTCGAATGATAGAAACAATCTGAGGTTCCACTTGGAACGATGAAACCATCACACAATCCTCAGCCGGGCAGAATTTCCAACCCGTAGTGTTAAGATGCTCTTGATCCTTAGAGATGTACAACGACGCAAGCATCTCGCTAGCCTTCCTGCTCAAAGAATCAGCCACTACGTTCGACTTCCCAGGCTGGTATTTAATCTCACAGTCAAAGTCCTTTAGCAACTCCATCCACCGACGTTGTCTCATGTTCAAGTCAGGCTGCGAAAATAGATACTGCAAATTCTTGTGGTCGGAGTACACCACAAATTGCTCGCCATACAGGTAGTGACGTCAGATCTTTAACGCAAAGACCACCGCTGCTAACTCCAATTCATGAACTGGGTAACAAGTCTCGTGCGATTTCAACTGCCGCGAGGCATACGCAATGACTCTACCATTTTGCATCCACACACAACCCAATCCATCAAGCGAAGCGTCAGAACAAACTACAAATCCACCTGAACCAGACGGCAAAGCTAACACGAGCGCAGTAGTCAACTTTTCCTTGAGCAGTTGAAACGCATTCTCACACTGCTCAGTCCAGACCTAAGAAACTGCGAATCTTAGACACGTTTCTCGGTCGCTCCCAGTTCAAAACAGCATCCACTTTACTGGGATCCACAGAAATGCCATCCGCTGAAATGACATGACCCAGAAACACTACACGTTTCAAACCAGAACTCGCACTTGGAGAACTTCGCATACAACTGCTGCTCTCTCAACCTCTGAAGAAATATCTCCAAGTGCTCCTTGTGCTTCCTCGGAGTCTTCGAGTAAACCAAGATGTCGTCAATGAACACAATCATGAACTGATCTATGAACTCTCCAAAAACTCGGTTCATCAGATCCATAAAGACTGCAGGCGCATTGGTCAACCCAAACGGCATCACTAAAAACTCAAAATGTCCGTACCTCGTACGAAACGCAGTCTTCGCGACATCTTGTTCTCTCACCCTCAACTGGTGGTACCCGGAACGAAGATCAATCTTAGAATACACCGCAGAACCTTGCAACTGATCAAACAGATCATCGATTCTCGGCAACGGTTACTTATTATTCACAGTGGCTTTATTCAACTGGCGAAAATCAATGCACATCCGCATTGAGTCATCCTTCTTCTTCACAAACAAGATAGGCGCTCCCCACGGTGACATACTAGGACGAATGAAACCCTTCTCCAGCAAATCATCTAACTGTACCTTGAGCTCCCTCAACTCCGCAGGCGCTAGACGATACGGGGCACGAGAAATCGGAGCTGCGCCAGGCACCAACTCTATGCTGAAGTCTATCTCCCGCCTCGGAGGAAAACCAGGAATCTCCTCCGGAAACACGTCGGGAAAGTGTCGCACCACAGGAACGTCGCTAAGCTGAGCACTTGAAGAAGAAGACGCATCCACAGCGTAGATCATAAAGCCAGCATTTCCCAAAGATAACAAACTGAACATTTCCATCGCGGAAACCAACGCAATCTTCGATCTAGAGTCCTGGCCGTAGAAGTCCCACTTCTCGCCAGACAAAGGCCTAAAGCGCACAATCCCATGGAAACAATCCACGGAGGCCCGATAGTTGGACAGCACATCCATTCCAACTATGCAATCGAAATCCCAAAGCATCAGACGGATCAAGTTCGCTAACAAGACATGCTCACCAAACCGCTACACACCATCCTTCAAAACCTCCTGGGAGAACAGGCTCACACCACCAGGGGTAGAAACAGAAACGGCATCGTGCAAAGGAATGGTACACAGACCATGCTCAACAATAAACGAAACAGAAATAAACGAATGCGATGCACCGGTGTCAAACAACACACGAGCAGGAAAGTCGAAAACTAAACACGTACCTCCAAGAAGCTGGTACACTTGGCCCTCTCTCGGCCAGCAACGTGCGGAACATAAGCCAACAACGCAGAAAACTTACGAGCATACTCTCGCACAGTCATCGAGCCCTGCTCCAAAAACTCAAACTCCCACTCACGGGCAGCCACATACGAATCGGGGATATATTCCTGCCTGAAGGTCTCACAGAAACGGTCCCAAGAGATACCAACTCCAGTCTCCACTAAGTTACCAGACACACCTCGCCACCAACGCTCTGCGGCCTTCCTCAGCAACAAGGTCACTAACCTCAACCGGAGTTCGTCGTCATACTGAGCCCGATCAACCAGATGAACAACATTATGGAGCCAAGAATCTGCACCCTCGCTCGACTCGTCTTCATTGAAGACCGGAGGGTTCATACTCTGAAACTGAGCGATAACAACATCCATCCTCTCCACCGGAGGTGCCGTAGCCGCAATCTCTTCTTCCTCACTACTCTCACGAGTCTGAGTACAAGCATTATACCGATCCTCAATCTGCCCGCTTAATTCCTGAAACTGCCCCTACCTCTACCACGACGTCTAGGTGGCATCTACGAAAACACTCAGCAGGGCAAAGCAAAACAAAACAGATACGGTATAGAAAGCATATAACACAAATATGCAGCACGTAAGTCACATAAGTCAAGCACATGCAAAACACAACATTGTGCCTAGACTCAAGTGTGATCAAAGAAATTGAGCTTATCCCAGCTTAAGCTCTGATACCAAAAATGTCAGGCCTCGTGCTCACAACAGAGTAAAAACCCAAACACATGCGGAAGCTTAACAAAAAGTGGGTAAAATTTCCGCTTTTAGGCCCGACGGTTTAAAAATATAATTTAAAATAATACGATACTCAAAATATATCCCAGCTATTTAAAACCAACACAACCAATCAGTATAGCATACATCACAAGAAAACTTTGGAAGCAGAAAACATATCTTTGAACCCAATCTTTCTTTTCTTGATCATTCGTAAATCTTCTTAAACATGAACTTAAACATAACTTTAAACATACAAGCAAGCAGATCCATAAATAAAGAAAAATCAATATATGCTTCAATTGGTGTAGCAAAGGATCAGCTTTTACTTGCCTTTGAACTAAGCTTTACAACGACAATTGATTCCTGCAGAGTTCCTCCTCCTCAAGCAATCACAACGAGCTTCTTTGGAAATATTTGAGAGAACACAAAAGAGTTTTCTTTGTAAGTGAAAATAAACCTTTCCTTCAAAGAAAGTATTTGTATGGGAGGGATTAGTGGCAGGTGAGGTGTAATCATCAAGCATGACACACCTTACCTAAGTTATGAATTTTAGTAAAATTTCCCTCTCAATATTTTAGTTTGCAAATCTCCAAATACTTTTTAAAAGAAACCATTTTGTTCTCCTTAAAATTATTTTCAACAGATTTCTAAAATCTGCTCGTGTATTGCGCTTGGAGTGACATCTGCTGGAACTTGTTGTGTCGTACATCATTTCTGAAATCAGCTTTCATAAAAGAGCTTATGCTAACATTTAAATTGGCATTTTGACCCTTGAAATAAACAAGATTCATATATATGGTCCTATGGATTTTGGGGCGTTACAGCTTCGATCCAGTTTGGGTCTACTAAGGACTCTTCTACCTTCTTAGGTTCTATATGCGAAATGAACGCAAAATTAAAATACTCGCTTATCATCTGGCCTCGTGTCCTAAGGGGTGCAGTAGGGTACCGATGACCAACTCGGGTGGATGATTCTTATTCCATCGGAAACCTGGCCTATATGAGGTTGAAGCTTCATATGCGTTCATCCTGTTACCCCTGCATGCCTGCTGGATCTACTGGAATACCACTTGTTGAATTTGGATCATCAGCTTGCGCATGTTCTCCACCAGCTGGAACTCAATCTGGACCAGCTTGAACGCGATCCGGATTAACTTTCTTGAACCAGCAATCACACCCGGTATACCTGTTGCTAGCTGGTCCTGTATGGAGTCATTGTTAGTCAAGTCAACGACTTCAATGTTACCTGGGACACCAGCTTGCACAACATTTCGAATATCAGTGTTGGTAATCGGTGTGTCCAGTGCATTCTGGTCACCATCTTGGTTCTATTTTGTGCCTCATCATCACTTGATTCATCCAGATTATTTGATTCCAGAGGAGAACACAAATCATTTAGCTTGGAAGCTGATGTTGATCTGAAACTGGTTTCATCAAACACCACGTGAGCTGATTCTTCAACATTTAGCATCCTGTTGTTGAAAACTCTATATGATCTGTTCACGACTAAGTATCCTAGAAATACACCTGCATCAAATTTTACATCAAAGAATTTTAGGTATGTTTTTCCATTATTATGGATAAAACATCTGCATCCAAACACCCTGAAGTGAGAAAATATCAGGTTTCTTGCCATTCCAGATCTCATATGGGGTAAAATATGACGCTTGTTAATCTTCGACCTGTTCTGAGTATAGCAAGCCGTGTTTACTGCTTCAACCCAAAATTCTTTGAAATACCCGAATCAACAATCATCGTTATAGCAGTTTTTATCGCATCCCCTATTAGAACGAGGTAAGTGAGTCACAAAATCCATAGCCACATGCTCCCAATTTCATTGAGGCACTTCTAAACTCTGCAACAATCCACCAGGTCTCATCTCTCGGCCTTGACCTATTGGCAGTTCAAACATCGAGCTACAAATATAGAGATGTCATTCCTCATGCCTTCCCACCAGTAGTCCGGCTTCAAGGTATGATACATCTTCTTCTCTCCCGGATGCTACTATAAAGACTGCAATGGGCCTCGTTCAAGATAGCTTCTTTCAAATTGATCAGGTTTGGAGCAACCAATCTACCACGAAATCTCAAGCATCCATCAGAAGCAATAGTAAAATCTCCCGACTGACCATTCTGGGCCTTTATCTTCAGCTCATGAATATACGGGTCAGTCCTCTGCGCTGCTCTAATGTCTTCGACAAGCTGCGGTTCAAACTGAAAAGAATTAACCACGAAATACTGATCATCTGGCTGAAAACGCCATCCAGAAGTCCCTAAATGCTCATGGACATTGGATATACTCAACGATGTTAGCATCGCAGGATGGGCTTTCCTACTCAAAGCATCTGCCACTAAATTCATTCGCCCAGGCTGATACTGAATCTCACAGTCAAATCCCTTAAGAAACTCCATCCAACAACGTTGCCTCATATTCAGATCTGACTGAGTGAATATATACTTCAAACTCTTGTGGTCCGTATACACTACAAATTTCTCACCATACAAATAGTGACGCCAGATCTTCAAGGCAAACACTATAGCAGCCAACTCTAGATCATGAACGGGATATCTCGTCTCATGGGGTTTCAACTGTCGAGAGTTCTTAATGGGAATGACCTAGGAATGTTTCGAAGATCCGTAGTTTCTTAGGTTTGGCTGGATATTACAGACGTTTCTTTGTGGGTTTTTCTTCAATAGCTAAGCTGATGACGCGGTTGACCCAGAAGGATAGAATATTTCTATGGATAGACGAGTGTGAGTCGAGTTTTCAGTTGCTCAAGGAGAAGTTGACTACTGCTCCTGTATTTGCTTTACCTTCGGGTTCTGGAGGTTTTGTGGTTTGTTCAGATGCTTCACTGACTGGTCTGGGCTGTGTATTGATGCAGAACGAGCGTGTGATAGCCTAAGTACGGTTTCTGTTCAGCTAGCCCATTTAGCTGAGGTGTTTTAGCTGCAGACAACTCATGCTTGATTCTAATGTCATCCAGATAAGAGGAAATTTTAAAATTTAAAAACTTAGTTCCTCTGTCACTCCTTATCCGATTGAAATTGGAATATTGCTCATTTTGTAAACATTTTAAGAGCTTGATCAGCTAGTCGGCAGTTTGATCTTTGGATTTTAAAAACAACACCCAAGTAAATTTTGAAAAATCATCAACGACGAAAATGGTGTACTTCATTCCCTTAAGCTGGTAACGGTTATGGGACCTAAAAGATCCATATGTAAAAGATCCAGCTTACGTGAGGTTTTATTACTGCCTCTATTTTTTAAAGTAGATTTTATATGTTTTCCCAGCTGACAGGCAGAGCAAACCTTGTCTTTTGAAAATTTAAGTTAAGAAAACCAGTTACTAACTCATGCTTACTCAGATTGGCAATTGTTTTGAAATTCAGATGGTTATCGGCTGATGCCATAGCCAGCTCTTGGAAGAGTCGGCTACTAGGAAAGTTTGTTCAGTATGCGGGTGATCTGACCAGTCTATTTTGTAGGTATTCCCTGATCTATAACCTACCAACACGGTCAGATCCTCCGGATTCAGAACAGTGCATGTGTGCTTTTGAAATTTAACTGAATAGTTACTGTCACACAATTGACTGATATTTATCAAATTGTAACACAAGTTCTCAACTAGGAGAATGTTGTTGGCAGTAAAGTTACCATGAGTAAGCTTACCCTTACCCACAGTGTTACCGTTAGAATTGTCACTGAAGGTGATCTTGTGTCCATTGCATTGCTTGATATCTGATAATAGCTTTGCATCACCAGTCATTTGCCTCGCACATCCATTGCCCAGATACCACGTTGATTGCTCAAGCTTTGACACCTGCTGTTCGTGCAATCACAAATAAACCGAATTTGATACCCTTGGATTCATTTGGGTCCAGGTTTGATTAGACCTTTCGGAACCCTGTGACCGGCTTCTCAATTACTCATTCTCAGTAGATAGCTTACTTAGAGCAGCTTGCATTTCGCTCGAGCTAACCAGCTTAGCTTTAGTAGTACAACTCTCTTATTTAGCTTTTACTTCCTCAAATGATTGAGAAAGCTTTTTGTACTCTTGGACCATTTCATTGAGTGCTGTGACTAGGTCCTCACGTGTAAATTCCAAATTGGAGATATCAAATACCTCATCAGCGTCATCGGCCATGAGACACTGTAGTTCATCTTCACTTTCACTTGATGAGGATGTTCCTGAGCTGGATTCCTCTGAATCTGTATCAGCCGATGCACTCTTGTTTTCCTCAGAAACCATTGCCTTCTTAGTCCTCCTCTTTCGATAAAACTTCTTCTCTTTCTTGTCCTTGCTTGTGCTGCGATCTGGTTGCTTCTTGGCATCCAGCTTAGGCTTCCTTCAGTCAGCAATAAAGTGACCAGGCCTGCCACAATTAAAACAATTATCGTCAGACTAAGGAGTAAAATTATTTTTAGGTGAATCGAAAGAGTTAGGTATAAAACTATTATTTCACATAAATTTCCCGAATTTCTTAGTAAAGAGGGACATATCATCATTGATAATCTCCTCTGCTGATTTGCTGCTGGATGGGATCTGTTCTGGCATTGTTGCAGCAAGGTCTTTGGTTGGCTGGGATGTAGAAGGCTCTGATTCTGCTCTTGTCTCTAGCTCGAATTCATAGGCCTTCAGGTTAGCAAACAGGTCATGCAGGTCCAACTTGTTCAAGTCTTTGGATTCCCGCATGGTCATCGTCTTGACATCCCACTCCTAGGGTAGTGCACACATCACGTTCAGGATAGCTCCCAGTTGCTATATTCTTTCCCCAATCTGGTCAGCTCAATCACCAATGAGCAGAACCATTCATCGAACTCTGACATTGTCTCTTCAGGCTTCATCCTGATAAGTTCAACCTTTTGTAGGGCCACAGTTAACTTGTTCTCTTTGGTTTCCTCGCTGCCTTAACATATCAGGGTCAACTTCTCCCAGATTTATTTCGCTGTAGTGAAAGTCTGGATCTTGCTAAACATATTCTGTCTAGCGTTTTATACAGTATATCCTTGGCTACGTTGTCCAGATTTGCCTTATTTTTGTCCTCAGATGTCCATTCCATCCTTGGCTTTTTAGTCCACTGAGGCGCACCATCTTATATAGCTATTGATGTGTTCGGACTCATGATCTTGATGGGGCCATCAGTTATCACAAACCACATGTCGTCATCTTGTGCTTCTAGGTGAGCTTGCACCGAAACTTATAAATTTACTCCAACAGATGGTTATATCTGATTCCTAGGTTATCAGTAGAGATGTTATAGCTTGAGGATTCGGGTTAATAGGGTAAATTTTGATATGATATGGATGAAGTAAATAGTTCTGAGTCCAGTGTAAGGTGGAAACAGCTTAGAGATCTGCTGGTGAGTTTTGAGGACACACAAAGACCAGTTTCGGTGTGAGCTGGTTGGACGGATTAGTCCTAAGCTGGATAGAACGTTGGAGCTCTGAGCTGGGCTATTTTCGTTGTGTTGGTTTGAGTTCTGCCGCGAGCTGGTTTCGAGGGACCAGTTTAGAGGTGAACAACTTTGGGATTTACTGCGTTTGTGCATGCTGGACTCAACTTAGAGATGTGCTGGATGCTCTGAGCTGGACTATTGGAATGCGATCTGGTTTTAGCGTTTGTGCACCTAAGCTGGAACTGCGGAGGGGTCTGAGTTGATCTGGGAACTGTAGACCAGACCGGGTCCGTGTGAGTGATCCAAGCTGGATGTGTGTTGCTTGAAGAACCTGAGCTGGTCAGCTGAGCTGTGTTGGTTGAATACAGCGTACTCCTTGAGCTGGTTTGTGTGCCTGAGCTGGTACAGTAGTAAAGTCTGAGCTGGTTTGACTTTATTGTAACTTTGACTGAGTATATATATAAGTGTTGACCAACACTTCGTTATTTTAAGACACACATATCTTATCTTCTCCCTAGTATCCCGACACTTATATCTTCAAACCCTTGTGACAACTGTTCATCGGACATCTTCTTCTCCAGATTGCCGGAGATTGGCTGGTTAGATTTGAGTAAGGGTACCTCGGTTGGAAACCCCTCTTCGATACCAACGTTCTTATACCATCTTGGAGTTGAAAGGAGGCCGGATAGAGATAATAGCTGAGAAGCTGCGTGAGCTATGTTTCGCTATTTTCCGGCAGAGTTAAGCTCTAGTTCAGATTAGGTCCTTTCTTGTGGTTTTTGTATTGATTTCTCAGTAGAGACGTGGGCAGAGCTGGTAGGGTGAGATCTGCTATGAGCTGAGCTGAGGTATTGTACCAAGAACTGCGAAAGGTATGGATTGAGTGTTATTTAACAGCTTTGACATAAGCATGAGAATATTTCCAGCGTGATTGACTGCTGTGTATGCGTGCTGGCCGTGAGCTGAGTTTCTTAGCCGGTATATTCTTGATGATTATCTGGTTTGCTTATGTTTGATTTTTATGCATTGTTGTGAGCTGATTCTACCTTTCATTCATGCATAAGATATTGAGCCTGTTCCTTTGAGAATCGATTAATCACTGAGTTATGATTAGCCGGCTGAGTCGTCGTGCTTGAGAATCCAATGCTTTCAATGAGTCGTGAATGCTAGCTGAGTCGCTGTGATTTGGATTCCAATGATTTATGGAGATTTTGATTCCCAGCTAAGTTGTTGTGCCTTGTTTACCGATGATTCTTGGTAACCTTTCATGCATTGCACGACTTGAAATTTTGCATGCCTTATCTGATTGCTGTTTTATGAGTGCTCTTCGTACTGTGGTTTGACCTCGTTTTCTTTCCCTTTTTGGGGCTGCTTTGGTCTTGTGTTTGGCCTTTGTAGGTTCTTCAGGTAATCCAGTTGGACCGAGTGGTGCGTCGGCTGGTAGAGACTCGTTTTGAGTCCCAATTATTTATATGTATTGAACTAGTTTGCCAGGGGATGCCCCACGTGAATACTGTATTTGAAATTTGTATTCGCTGATTTGTTGTAAACATTTCTGTTACTGTTTCGTTTTATGGAGTTTTGAGTTAAAATCTATACTTTGATTATGATTTTATTTTAAATCGATAGTTCAGGCCAAAACAAAAATCTTTAGCCCGTATTTTATGCTTCCGCATAATTGCGATTAAATGAGTAAATTAATCTCTAATTTAGAGCACCGGACCTGATATTTTGGTATCAGAGCTTAAATTGAGATAAGCTCGATTATTTTCTATCACACTTGAGTCTAGGCACAGAGTTTGAATTTCTGTTCATTATTAACCCTGTGACTTCTGTGATTTAATTATCTGCCTATGTGTTTACTTTCTGAGTCTTGGTTAGATGCCATCGGGAAGAAGAGGTAGAGTTGTGAGGCAGGTTGTAGGGGAGTTTAGAGCTCCAAAGAGTGACGAGGATGTTGCTCAACAGAGTGTGCCTTTGCGTCTTCGAGATGGACAGACAGAGGCTGGGGGGAAGATGTTACTAGACAGATTGGTGAAATGGAATTAGTGTTGGGTAGGTTCCAGAGGATGAATCCCCCTATGTTTACTGGCGCTGAGGGTGGTTTGATGGCTGAAGGCTGGTTGGAACACATGGGACAGTTGTTCGATACCGTTGAGTATTCTGAGGATAAGAGACTGAAGTTGGCTGGTCTTCAGTTGAGGGAGCATGTTCAACGCTGGTGGAAGGGTTCTTCCAGGGTCATGTGAGAGACCGGAGTTGTGGTCACTTGGGAGGGCTTCTGCGCCGCTTTTCTCCGGGAGTATACCCCATAGTCGTATTACAACAACCGAGAGAGAGAGTTTGATAATCTGAAGCAAGGGAATCTGAAGGTACCTGAGTATGCTAGTCAGTATTCCTCACTTCTTGTGTATATCCCTCATGTTGCTAAATAGGAGAGGACGAAGCAAAAAGTTCTTGAAAGGTCTGAGGCCAGAATTGTTTCAGTTAGTGTTGGTTGGTTCTTCGTCGAAGTATGCTGAGGCCGTGGATAGGGCAGTTGACATTGAGGAGAGTCTTTTGGATGCGTAGACGTAGGTTCAGCCGGTAGTTTGACGAGATTTTAATCCCGTGCATGAAGGGATGTATGCATTCCAGCCTCCTCAGACATCACATCAGTCTAATCGCCAGAGGTTCAAGACTCGACGGAAGCAGTTCAAGAGGCGGTCAAATTCGAGTTCTTCTGGTTCCTTTAGTTCTGGAGGTAGTGGTTATGGAGAGGTGACGTGTGGTCAGTGCGGAGGTAGGCATTGGACTTCTAAGTGCTGTGGAGTTCAGGGTATTTGCCATAAGTGCGTGAAACCTAGAAATTTTTCTAGAGTGTGTCCTTCGATGAGGGGACAACCCTCTAATCTGTCGCATCAAGGTTCGGCTGGTGGTTCTTCGGAGAGGCCGCAACCTCATGCCCCGTCCCAGCGAGCAGGATTCCAAACTCTTGAAGCGTCTAGGTTTGGAGGACCTTCTAGACATCAGTTTTCGGGACCACAGCAAGCTCAGGTGAACTGCCTTGACTAGGGAGCAAGCTGATGATATACCTGGAGGAGTTATAGCAAGTAATTGTTCTATCTTTGATTTTACTTCTCGAGTTTTGTTTGATACTGGAGCATCACACTCCTTTATATCTTATATGTTTGTGTATGAGTGTGGGTTGAATGTTACCCCACTGTTTGATGTTGTATCTGTTTCTACTCCTGTCGGTGTGAGGTTGTTATCCCGTGAGGTAGTTGTGAATTGCGTGATCAGATTCGATCAGAACATGCTGGTGACATATTTGATTTCCTTGGAGGTTAGAGACTTTGATTATATCTTGGGGATGGACGTGCTGTCTAGTTATAGAGCTACTGTCGATTGTTTCCATGGAGAGGTGAGGTTTAGGCCTGAATCTGGAGAGAAGTGGGATTTTTACAGTGTAGATTCATGGTCTAAGACTCCACTTGTGTCAGCCATGGAGATGTTTAGCCTGTAATCGCTTGAGAATGAAGGTTCATGATTTATGCCCTGGATGTCACCCAAAATCGCGACTGGAGTGAGTGATCTTCCGATTGTCCGAGAGTTCCCAAATGTTTTTCCGGATGAGATTCTTGGTTTCCCTCCGAAAGGGAGATTGATTTTAGCATTGAGTTGGTGCCAGGGACTGCCCCGATTTCTAGAGCTCCATATCGGTTGGCGCCAGCTGAGCTAAAGGAACTCAAGGATCAGTTGCGTGAGCTTCTAGAGAATGGTTTCATTAGGCCGAGTTTGTAGCCTTGGAGATCTCCGATTCTCTTTGTAAAGAAGAAAGATGGATCTATGAGGATGTGTGTCTACTTTCAGCAACTAAACAAAGCGACGGTGAAGAATAAGTACCCACTGCCGAGGATTTATGATCTGTTCGATCAACTGCAGGGATCAGCAGTATACTTAAAGATTGATTTGCGATGTGGTTATCATCAGTTATGGATTAGAGACGCTGATGTAGTGAAGACGATGTTTCGAAATGGATATGAACATTATGAGTTTCTTGTGATGCCGTTTGGATTGAAGAATGCCCCTCATGTCTTCATGGATTTGATGAACCGCGTCTCTAGTGAGTATATTGATTGCTTTGTGATTGTCTTCGTAGACGATATTCTGGGGTATTCGAGGAACTTTAGAGAGCATAAGGAGCATTTGAGATTAGTGTTGCAGACTCTGAGAGACTCACAGTTGTATGAAAAGTTCACCAAGTGTGAATTTTGGTTGGACATGGTGATCTTTTTGGGTCATGTCATTTCTGTGCAAGGTATTTCGGTGGATCCTAGTAAGGTTGAGGCAGTTCTTAACTGGGAACGACCTAAGAAATTGTTTTGGATATCTGTAGTTTCTGTTAGAGTAGGTGTCCAACTAGCCAACTTGTGACGTGTGGGCTTTTGATGAATCTTTGTGTAAAACAATCTTTGTTTATGAAATTCGCATTTTATATATGGAATTCTTTATCATCATTTTATAATGTTAAAAATTGTGTTGGATAATGACCTAGAATGCACCATAGTGTATGTTAGATGTGATAGTAGATATGATGGCTATCATGAAACACATCTAATGGTCACTGTGTATTCTGAACTTGTTCCTAGTCGATTGGACCGTCAAAATGAGGATAAGGCCGCCTGAGTTTGAGACTAGCATCTACGATGTTAAGTACCACGTTTCATTGGTAGGGAACATTGTGATGTTCTGAGCATGCAGATGGATGTTTCCTGGCAAACTATCGAGCTACCCTCGTTCGGATTCTCAAAGTGGTTACCATTTGTCGAGTGGAGAGTCCGAGGTATTGGTTGTATGGATTAGTCCTTACTACTCGAAACATCATTGAGACTCTACATAATTAGTCGTATCACTTTGACTCGTTTACCGACTCCGTGAGGGTCATCAGGTGTCGATATTGGGTGAGGTCACAAAGCATGTGGAGTCGATGCTTGTTGTCGAGGATTCACAACTCGGCCTAGTGCGAGGATATCCTATGCTATCTGAGGAGATAATAGTGTGACAAATCTCTGGCCAGAGTACTCTTGTGCTTCAGTGTAAATGAGTTTACCTGGTAGCACTCGTGATGTCGCTATTCTGATCTCCAAGATATATGCATGGCTATCGAATCTCTAACGACTCTCGATTTACCAATGGTCATTGATTCGATCGGGATATATGAGTTGAAAGGACCGTACTATATGCTAACCATGACCGAATGGTTCTTGCAGGCACTATCAGTGATACCTAGGGGATCATGGGGCGATGTTTCTAGGCGCTTTACCATGGTCCGATGTTACCAATTCCCGTGCAGACAAGAATATGATACTCAAAGTGTTGAGTATAGTAGGAGGAAGGTTGGGAGTATGACTTACCAAAAGTAGCTAAGGGAGTAGGACTTTCATATTTAACTAATGAGAGTAAAACCTGTCATATATAGATTTAGTTGTCCGAAAATTTGATTTTGCATCATAATGATCAGTTTTGTAAACTGAGCACATCGGTGATATCTGATCATCGATCGGGATTATGATGAGACCACAATCGAGGGAGTCGAACCGAATGTTAACAGTTCGAGTCGAACCGAATGTTCACAGTTCGAGTTGAACCGAATGTTCACAGTTATACTTGAAACGAATGTTCACAGTTCTACTTGAAATGAATGTTCACAGTTTTTTTTACATCAAACTCTTTCCCTCAATCTATAAATATGGCATGAAGGGAGAAAGAAAAACACACAACAGAAAGCTATTCAGCGAATTATCCTCCTCTCCTCCTCTCCCTCCTCCCGCCGCCGCCGCCGCCGTCGCACTTAGCTGCGATCGTCCTGGCAAGGAGGTTCTGCTCGCGAAATATTCGTTGGAATTCTAGTGCATTCCAACGAAGGAATTGGAAATCGGTCGTGGACATGATTAGGAGCAACCAAAGAAGTGCTATTTCCATTTGAGAAATAGTCGGAGCCAGGCGCCTATTCGCCAGACAGGTATATCGTAAACATCCTATGAATGTTTGAATTATTATATAGGTGTATTGACCGTTCTCGGGCTCCAAAATTTTTAATTCTTCCGCTGCGCCCTGGGAGCGGGATCCAGATCCGTCGCTGCGCCAACAGTGGTATCAGAGCTTTGGCTCGGATCTGTCAATACACCTTATTCTGCCTGAAATGCATCAAATCTCGTTTTTCAAAAAAAAAATAAAAAAATTTTTTTTCGTCCGCACGTCGCCGCGCCACCGTCCCACGTCGCCTCAACCGTTGCCCACGCCGCGCGCAAATCCTGCGGGAAATTTTGAGATATTTGGCCTAAAATTGTTTTAAACCCAAAATTGATGCAATTAAAATAACAATATAAGATTTTATTTATAAAATATGATTTTGTTGGATAAATCAAATTTTATTATTTTATTTATGTCAATTAATTGAGTTAATTTTATAGATAATGTTTGGGATGATCGAGAGCAGTGCCCAATGTGTTCGGTGTATGCTAGGTTTTACAATTTTGGTTTTAATATTGTTGAAATCAATTAAAATTGGGCCTGGTTTATGGCTCGTTCCCACTCTTTTAAAATGTATCCCTATTTGTTATGATTATTTAAATGTAAATATTAGACTTAGTGGGAGGATAATTTTGAAGATAGTGGAGATGACGATCAAAGATATTGAAGACCAAAGACTTGTAAAACTGAAAGCTTATGTAATAGGATTGTATTTGCATACTGCATGTCACCTAGGATTGGACCTAGATCCGTGCTTGGCAACCACGGATCGCATAGCTCTCGCTCATCGATCATCCCAATTATATATGTGATATATATCTATTGAATCCGCTTTTTTTAAATTTGATTTAAAATTATTGAGACCAAATTTCAAAATTAAAATCCCTCATTTTAAATTTGATTTAAAATTTATATCAAGATTAAAAGTTTATTCGATAAGCTAAGGGAATTTAAATATTGTTTAAAATTTTCTACCTTCCATCAACGATGGGTGTACGTCGATGCTACCCGTATACATGGCCCGACTCATATTATTGAGGGGGTTATGTATGTCGGAAAGCTGTACACGTCATTGAAACTTGCTGTGAGTTGGTTGGAACTCCCTTTAACGTTGGCTCATAATATTGAGGACATTAAGGGGACCGTCCATCACAACTCAACATTGATGGGTCATCTTGACACGTGATAGTAATCGGCGTCATATTATTGGGCCCTTACTGGACGTGAGGTAAATACACGGAGGTTGCACCTGTTGCAATTGGGCTCTACCTTTTGAGGGTCATGGTTGGCTGATATTATTAGGGACCATGATTTCTTGATTGGAGTCTATGTATCCACTAAGGAAACTTGTTTTCTCGATTTCATTAGAGGCTGGTGAAATCGTTAAAATAGTGGGAGGGTAATTCATAAAACTAAATGACCATGTTTTATGTCTTAGCATTTTTCATGAATAGTCAGTAATGCATTTCTGTTTTTCTTTTCAGTATAAACTGCTTTCATTATGTCTTCGATAAAAAATCCACTTGCTGATATACTGGATAACAACAAGTTCACTAGCTTAAACTACCAAGATTGGCTTCGAAACCTCAAGATTGTCTTGGCTTCGGAGAAACTTCTCTACACGCTAGAGAAGAACCCTCCGAAGGAAGCCCTTGCCAATGCCTGTCCTGAGGAACTGGCAAAGATGGACAAATGGTGGGATGACGAGCTTAAGGCACGATGCTATATGATAGCATCTATGTCCAATGAAATGCAGCGATGGTTTGAGAAGACGGAGTATGCTACTTGCATACACCTTCATCTCAAAGAGCTGTATGGGGAGAACTCTCGGACTGAGAGGTTCACTACTGTTAAGGAGCTCATGACGAGCCACATGCGCGAGGGGACATCGGTCCATGAGCATGGGGTTCGTATGATTGGGCTCATTGAAAAACTGGTGGGCCTCGATATCTCGCTTCCACATGAGCTTTCTGTGGATCTGCTTCTCCTCTCCCTGCCTGCTGCGTTCGACCCCTTTGTGGTCAACTTTAAAATGAACAACCTGGAGGCCACCCTTGAAGTGGTGGTAAACATGCTTGTCGTGTTCGAGGGGACAATAAAGAAGGACAAGCCCGTCCTCCTTTTGTGCTATTCTTCCTCTGAGAAGAAGGGGCCCAAACGCAAGGGTAAGAAGCGTTCTGCCCCTGTGAAGGAGGGTAAGCCCGCCAAGAAGCCCAAGGCAAGGACTTCAAAGCCGAACAAATCTGAGGATGTTTGTCACCACTGCCACAAGCCTGGGCATTGGAGGAGGAACTGTAGGGATTACCTCGAGCAGTTGCGAACTGCGAAAGGCATGTTCTAGATTGAAATAAATATGTCTCTTAACTCGACTTCTTGGGTACTTGATACCGGATGTGGATCTCATTGCAGACTTCTTGGGTACTTGATACCGGATGTGGATCTCATATATGCAATGACTTGCAGGTGACAATAAGCCGGCGTCTTAGTGAGGATGAGACCCACTTGAGGCTTGGCAACGGAGCAAGGGTTGCGGCCGAAGCTATAGGAGATGTTTATTTATTTCTTTCTTCAAATTTTAATTTGTTGTTGAGAAACGTTTTATTTGTTCCTGAATTAATAAAGAACATCATTTCCGTTTTTATGCTTGATAGTGATGGATATTCTTGTCATTTTGCCAATTCGATTTGAAATATTTACAAGAATGAATGTTTAATTGGAATTGGGAACTCGAAAACGATATATACGCCTTAAAATTGAGAAAAGTTCCAACTCGCAATGTGGAAACACACACAACAATGATAAAAAGGAAAAACGATAGTTTGAACCCAGCACAACTTTGGCACGCTAGGCTAGGTCATGTTTCCTTCAATAGGATGAACAAGTTGATTAGGAGTGACATGTTTGATATGTCTGATATTAACTCCCTACCAACTTGTGAATCTTGTCTCAAGGGAAAAATGACAAAATTGCCCTTCATCACATTTACCGATGATCACTCTAGGTATGGGTACTTGTACTTAATGAAGCACAAGTCTGAATCCTTTGAAAGGTTTAAAGAATTCAAAGCTGAAGTAGAAAATCAATTGGGAAAAAGTATTAAAACACTTCGATCCGATCGAGGTGGAGAATACTTGAGTGCTGAATTTCAAGACTATCTTAAAGAGAATGAGATTCTCGTACAGTGGACCCCTCCGGCCACACCACAGCTCAAAGGTGTAGCGGAGCGTCGTAATCGAATCTTGATGGACATGGTTCTATCTATGATGAGTTTCACTAAACTTCCTGCTTAGTTTTGGGCAAGCCGCCCAAGTACTCATACTTGAGGATTTGGGGATGTCCTGTTACGTGAAGCAGATAGTGGGAGATAAGCTGGATAATAGATCCATCTTATGCTACTTCATTGGGTATCCAAAGTATTCTATTGGATACTGCTTCTACTATCCCAATGAAATAAAAGTGTTTGTTTCTAGAAATGCCACCTTTCTGGAAAAGGAATTTCTACTGACAGAAAAGGCAAGATAGTAGAACTTGAAGAGGTTCGAGAACCAACTGAAGTACCAAGTGATTCTCCCGCACCTCAAGAGCCAATCCTTGATATGGACACACCTAGGAGATCTGAAAGGGTTCCTAGGGCTCCTGTTAGATATGGTTTCCTCCTTGAAGATGATCAAAGTGATCAAACTGTTGGATGTGATCCAAGAACCTTCAAGGAGGCAATTTTCGATGCTGATTCTAATTTGTGGCTTGACGCAATGCAATCTGAGATTGACTCAATGCATTCAAACCAAGTTTAGACTCTTGTGAATCCTCCCGAAGTAATAGTTCATATTGGGTGTAAATGGATATACAAGAGAAAACTTGGGCCTGATGGTAAGGTACTGACATACAAGGCGCGACTGGTCGCGAAAGGTTACACTCAAAGACAAGGTGTTGACTATGATGAAACTTTTTCACCAGTTGCAATGTTCAAGCCAATTAGAATTCTATTAGCCATAACCGCATGGTACGACTATGAGATATGGCAAATGGATGTGAAAACTCCGTTCCTTAATGGAAACATTAAGGAAGAGATCTAAATGACGTAGCCTAAGGGTTTCACATCTGTGGGAAGTGAGCATAAAGTATGCAAACTTCAGAGATCGATCAACGGTCTCAAACAAGCATCGAGAAGTTGGAACCTGAGATTTGATGAAACAATTAAAGAATTTGGTTTCATCAAGAATCCCGAGGAGCCATGTGTGTATAAGAAGGTAGTTAAAAATGCGGTGACATTCCTTGTACTTTATGTTGATGACATTCTACTAATTGGGAATGACGTAGGAATGCTGCAGTCAACTAAAGTATGGTTGTCTAGTAGATTCTTGATGAAGGACATGGGTGAAGCATCCTATATTCTAGGAATACAGATCTATAGAGATAGATCAAAAAGGATGCTCGGACTCACCCAAGAGACCTACATCGATACCATACTTAAGCGGTTCTCAATGGAAGAGTCCAAGAGAGGACACCTGCGTATGTGCCACGGGGTCACTCTATCTAAGTCTATGTGTCCAAAGACTTATGAGAAGATAGAGAGTATGACACGTGTGCCATATGCCTCGGCAATAGGTAGCATTATGTATGGTATGATCTCAACTAGACCAGATGCCGCATATGCTCTGAGTGCCATGAGTCGCTACCCAGCAAATCCCGGCCAAATGCATTGGAATGTCGTGAAAGATATTATTAAGTACTTACGAAGGACTAAGAATATGTTAATGGTCTATGGGGGTGGTGAACTAAAATTGGAAGGCTACACTGAATCTAGCTTCCAATCGATGTGGACGATTCGAAGTAGACCTCTGGATTTGTATTCATGCTCAATGGTGGTGCTGTCTCTTGGAAGAGTTCCAAACAAGACACCATCGTGGATTCAACCACTGAGGCTGAGTACATCGCAGCATCAGCTGCTGCTAAAGAGGCAGTTTCGATAAGGAATTTTGTCCAAGAGTTGGGCGTAATCCCTGAAGGAGTTGGTCCAGTCTCGGTGTAACTGTGACAACACAGGTGCCGTTGCGCAAGCAAAGGAACCTAGGTCTCACCAAAGATCCAAACATATACTGAGGAAATACCACATAATCTGGGATATTGTGGCTAGAGGTGACATAGCAGTTGAGACAGTCGCCTCTGCAGACAACATTTCTGATCCACTTACGAAGCCCTTGCCATGCCCGTTGTTTGAACAACATCGTGAAGCAATGGGACTACGCAATATGAGTAGTTGGCTTTAGGGAAAGTGGGAGATTGTTAGAGTAGGTGCCCAACTAACCAACTTGTGGCGTGTGAGCTTTTGATGACTCTTTGTGTAAAACATTATTTGTTTATGAAATTCGCATTTTATTTATGGCATTCTTTATCATCATTTTATAATGTTAAAAATTGTGTTGGATAAAGACCTAAAATGAACCATAGTATATGTTAGATGTGATAGTGGATATGATGGCTATCATGAAACACATCTAATAGTCACTGAGTATTCTGAACTTGTTCCTAGTCGATTGGGCCGTCAAAATGTGGATAAGGCCGCCCGAGTTTGAGACTAGCATATGCGATGTGAAGTACCACGTTTCATTGGTAGGGAACATTGTGATGTTCTGAGCATGCAGATGGATGGTTTGCCTAGAAAACTATCGAGCTACCCTCGTTCGGATTCTCCAAGTGGTTACCATTTGTCGAGTGAAGAGTCTGAGGTATTGGTTGTATGGATTAGTCCTTACTACACGAAACATCATTGAGACTCTACATGATTAGTCGCCTCACTTTGACTCGTTTACCGACTCCGTGAGGGTCATCAGGTGTCGAGATTGGGTGAAGTCACGAAGCATGTGGAGTCAATGTTTTGTTGTCGAGGATTCACCGCTTGCCCTAGTGCGAGGATATCCTATACTATCTGAGGAGATAATAGTGTGACAAATCTCTGGCCAGAGTATTCTTGTGCTTCAGTGTAAATGAGTTTACCTGATAGCACTCGTGATGTCGCTATTCTGATCTCAAAGATGTATGCATGGCTATCGAATCTCTAACGACTCTCGATTTACCAATGGTCGTTTATTCAATCGGGATATATGAGTTGAAAGAACCGTACTATACGCTAACCATGACCGACTGGTTCTTGCAGGCACTATCAGTGATACCTAGTGGATCATGGGGCGATGTTGCTAGGTGCTTTACCATGGTCCGATAGTGTTGAGTATAGTAGGAGGAAGGTTGGGAGTATGACTTCCCAAAAGTAGCTAAGGGAGTAGGACTTCAATATTTAGCCAATGAGAGTAAAACCTGTCATATATAGATTTAGTGGTCCGAAAATTTGATTTTGCATCATAATGATCAGTTTTGTAAACTGAGCACATCGGTGATATCTGATCATCGATCGGGATTATGATGAGACCACAATCGAGGGAGTCAAACCGAATGTTCACAGTTCGAGTTGAACCGAATGTTCACAGTTCTACTTGAAACGAATGTTCACAGTTCTACTTGAAACGAATGTTCACAGTTTTGTTTACATCAAACTCTATCCCTCAATCTATAAATATGACATGAAGGGAGAAAGAAAAACACACAACAAAAAGCTATTCAGTAAATTCTCCCCCTCCTCTCTCCCTCCTCCTGCCGCCGTCGTACTTCGCTGCGATCGTCCTGGCGAGGAGGTTCTGCTCGCGAAATATTCGTTGGAATTCTACATTCCAACGAAGGAATTGGAAATCGGTCATGGACATGATTAGGAGCAACCAAAGAAGTGCTATTTCCATTTGAGAAATAGTCGGAGCCAGCGCCTAGTCGCCAGACAGGTATATTCTAAACATCCTATGAATGTTTGAATTATTATATAGGTGTATTGACCGTTCCCGGGCTCCTAAATTTTT
This sequence comes from Dorcoceras hygrometricum, assembly GCA_001598015.1. Lineage (NCBI taxonomy): Eukaryota > Viridiplantae > Streptophyta > Magnoliopsida > Lamiales > Gesneriaceae > Dorcoceras > Dorcoceras hygrometricum. The sequence goes on from KQ999143.1 coordinate 49,085, forward strand.
AATTATTCCGCTGCGCCCGGGAGCGGGATCTGGATCCGTCGCTGCGCCAACAGTTTCTTGGGTTTGGCTAGCTATTTTAGATGTTTTATTGAGGGATTTTCTTCAATAGCCAGGCCGATGATGCAGTTGACTTAGAAAGAAAGGAGATTTTTTTGGTCAGACGAGTATGAGTCGAGTTTTCAATTGCTCAAGGAGAAGTTGACTACTGCTCCTGTGTTGGCTTTACCTTAGGGTTCTGAAGGTTTTGTGGTATGATCCGATGCTTCTCTTAGTGGTTTGGGTTGTGTGTTGATGCAGAACGGACGAGTGATAGCTTATGCATCTCGACAGTTGAAACCCCACGAAACCAGATACCCCGTTCATGATTTTGAGTTGGCATCTATCGTTTTTGCCTTGAAAATTTGGTGCCACTACCTGTAAGGTGAGTAGTTTGTGGTATACACCGACCACAAAAGTTTGAATTACATCTTAACTCAGTCAGATTTGAACATGAGGCAACCTCGTTGGATGGCGTTGCTCAAGGATTTTGACTGTGAGATTCAGTATCAGCCTGGACGAATGAACTTAGTGGCTGATGCCTTGAGTAGGAAAGCCCAGCCTGCGATGCTAACATCTTTGAGTATCTCAAAAGTCCATGAGTATTTGGGGACTTCTGGATGGCGTTTCCAGCAGGATTATCAGTATTTCATAGTTTCTTCTTTTCAGATGAACCACAGATAGTAGCAAACATTGGAGCAGCACAGAGGACTGACCATACATCCATGAGTTGAGGATAAAGGCCCATAATGGTCAGTCGGATGATTTTACTGTTTCTTTTGATGGATGTTTGAGATTTCGTGGTAGATTAGTGATTCCGAATCTGATAGGCCTGAAATAAACTATTCTGAACGAGGACCGTTGTAGTTGTTACAGTGTACATCCGGGTGTGAAGAAGATGTACCATGCCTTGAAGTCTCACTATTGGTGGGAAGGCATGAGGAATAATATTTTTGGATTTTTAGCACAATGTTTGAATTGTAAACAGGTCAAGACCAAGAGGATGAGACTGGAGGATTGCTGCAGAGTTTAGAAGTGCCTCAGTGGAATTGGGAACACGTTGCCATGTATTTTGTGACCCATTTGCCTCGATCGAACATGATATGTGATGCGATTTGTGTGGTCATTGATAGACTCTCTAAGTCTACCCACTTCATTCCCTATGAAGTAAGATGTTCTATGAAGAAAATGACAAGACTGTACATTGATCATGTGGTTAGATTGCATGGAGTGCCGGTTTCGATCGTGTCTGATAGAGATCCACGATTTACTTCCAAATTTTGGAAGAGTTTGCAAGCACCTATGGGTTTGAGATTGGCTACGAGTACAACTCATAACCCTCGGAAAGATGGCCAATCCGAGAGAACCATTCAGACTTTGGAGGAAATGCTGCGAGCTGTTGTGATCGATTTCAGAGGTGGCTGGCAAGATTCCTTATACTTGGTTGAGTTTTCCTATAATAACAGTTACCAAATGACTATCGGGATGATCCCATTCGAAGCTTTGTACGGCAGAAAGTGCAGATCACCGATTTATTGGGAAGAAGTTGGAGAGAAACAACTGTCTATCCCTGAATTTGTGCAGCATATGAAGGATCAGTTGAGCTAATTCGAGGTAGGATGAAGGCTGCACAAGATCTGCTAGCTATTCTAACAGAAGGCATAGGCCTTTGGAATTTCAGTTGGCGATCGTGTGTTTCTGAAAGTTTCTCCTTTCATGAGCGTGATGAGATTTGGGCTCAAAGGTAAGTTAGCTCCAAGATTCATTGGAAATTTTGAGATTATTGAGAGGATTGGATCCTTGGCGTATCATTTGAAATTGCTTGCTGAGTTAGAAGCGACACATGATGTGTATCATGTGTCAATGTTAAGGAAATATGAGCCAGATCCTTCCCATGTCCTACGGACGATGAAGTTGAGCTGGATCAAATATTGAGCTATGTTGAATATCCAGTGCAGATTCTAGATAGGAAGGAGAAATAATTGAGGAACAAGATGATTCCGTTGGTGATGGTCCAATGGAGCAAGCATGGTAGAGAAGATGCTACCATGGAAGTTGAAGAAAAGATGAGACAAGAGTGGCCTCATCTGTTTGCTTATGCACAGTATTGAACCAGGTAATCTTTTGCTCGTTGACTGGTGCCTTGAGTAATTTTGTACTCTTGGTTAGTGGCTTCTTGGTGAGCATTGAGGAATGCTAGATTGTTGTGTGTTTGTCAGGCCCAATGCTAATCAACAAAGATTTGTAACAAAATTAAGCACATAATCACGGAAGCATAAAAAAATAGGGCTTAAAAATTTTTCAAATGTTGTGCCTGAACAATAAATCATTCATTCAAAATATTCATAATCAAAATAGGATTTAACTCAAAATCCAACAACTAAGAAACTCAAATAACAGATACCCAAATACATAAAAACTCAGGGCATCCCCTGGTTTATTACATAATCAAATACAACTGAGAATCTAACGAAATGGGGATCGACCAGCTGGCACTCCGCTCTGTCCAGCCTGGTTACCTGAAAAACCTGAAATGGAACACAGACCCATACAACCCAAAAACAGGAAAAGAATACGAGGTCAAACCTCAGTACGAAGAGCATTAAGTAAACATCAATTCATAAACATGCAGTATTCTAAGTCATGAATGCATGTGGCTGTCAAGGAATTGGTCATCTAGGCCAACGAGTCAGCTGGCAAATCGGATGAGCCTCTATACCACGCACAGCCAATCAACCAGTGGAAATCACCAGTCCGTGATATTCAGGTCTGGCCACTCAATTAACCATCACAGATCGGTGGTATTCAGACACGACGAATCAGTCGGTCACCATTCCGATGATAGCATTGCGCCTTTAAGGCGCGACACATCTGCCCGCCGGTCACAATGTGGCTCAATTCGGTAATCAATCAAATCTCAGGCTCAAGATGTATGCATGAATGCCATTAAATTCAAATATGATTTAAGCATGAATAATTCACGTAAAGCAGAACAGAATAATCATTCAGGGAGCCAAATCTGTTCACGTAATTCACAGAATTCACAGAACACAATTCATGCCTCAAAATACTAACACGCTTATGCCCAAAGCTGTTAACATAAGCTCAATTCGTACCTCAGATCCTAGCAAATACCTCAATCAGATCTCACCAGGGCATGGAAACCTCAGTCTGCTCAAATCTGCTTCCTCGCTGGTCTCGGCAAACACAGCAGAAACTGCCTGGGAGCTCAAATCTGCCAAGGCATCTCATAACTTAGCTCAAATCCAAACTTCTAAAACTCACTACCTACGGGCAAGAACTCAAATCTGGTTCGACCATTCTAAACAGGCTCAACTAGATAAAATCATGCTTAAACTAGTCAAAATCGCTTACCCAAAAGCTCAGTAGAACTGAAGAACTCTCGGGTCAACTTCGCGAAAATCATCGAACAACACAGCTTCTTCGCGCTCCTCCTTCGCGTTGATTTACAACTCCAGACTGGTATTAATCTAAAGACCTAGGCAAGGCGAACCCAGAGCCACCAGTCTTGCTCCAAAAAACGGTGGAAATCGACGACAATCTAACGGAGAAGGGTTCGAATGAACAATAAGGGTTTCGAGGTGAATGGGGAAGACGATACGGAAATATCGGGTTCGAAAATACCCTAAGTGTTAATCAACACTTGTATTTAAATCCTCGAGTCAAAGTATACAGTGAAAGTCAACACTGACATATTCAGATCCCAACATCTGATCCTAGCGCTATCAGATCCTAGCGCTAAGGCACATGTCCTGGAATCTGATTCCAGCGCTAACTCAAATCTAGTCTCAGCGCTACCGCTAACGCACCACTAATCAAAACGGCGTCGCACTGCTCACATCTGAAACAGATCTCACTCGCTATCGTCAAATCTGACTACTCACATCTGAATTTTGCCGACTCTCGTGCAAAAACTCTACTGACCTATTTTCGTTCAGTGAAACAACCTCAAATCTGAATTCTTCCAGAAATCAGCTCCCGATATAAAACAAATCAAAAATCCTCCAAACTCGACGCAGATTTCACCCGATAGCTACTAGCTACTCGAAGCTGATCAGCTCTACGTCACATCTGAAAATCACCAACCAGATTTGACCAAAATTCCTCAAACCCGAAATTCAAAAATCACGACTCCCGTGACTAATCCTTAACCAAATCTGATTAATCACTAATTACGAATCTCAGTCCTTACATTCTCCCCACCTTAAGAGATTTCGTCCTCGAAATCAAAGGCAATCACAGGGCAGAATCAACAAAACACCAGAACTAACCAACACAACTCAACACAAGCCACAAATCCAAGGCACACAACAACTACCAAAACACGAAGCAAAAGCCAGAAATTACCTGGAATTTCCACTGTCAAAGCTCAAACAGATGAGACCACTCTTGTCTCATCTTCTCTTCCACTTCTCAGGTAGCTTCTTCTTGGCCATGCTTACTCCATTGGACCATCACCAACGGAATTATCTTATTCCTCAACTGATTCTCCTTCCTATCCAGACTCTGCACTGGATATACAACATAGCTCAAGGTAGAATGTAGCTCAACTTCATCAGCCCTCAGCACATGGGATGGATCTGGCTCATATTTCCTCAACATTGACACATGAAAAACATCATGTATCGTTGCTAGGCCATGCTTACTCCATTGGACCATCACCAACGGAATTATCTTATTCCTCAACTGATTCTCCTTCCTATCCAGACTCTGCACTGGATATACAACATAGCTCAAGGTAGAATGTAGCTCAACTTCATCAGCCCTCAGCACATGGGATGGATCTGGCTCATATTTCCTCAACATTGACACATGAAAAACATCATGTATCGTTGCTAACTCATCAGGCAGCTGCATCTATAAGCCAACTGTCCAATCCTCTCAACAATCTCAAAGGGACCAACAAATCTAGGAGCTAATTTTCACTTGAATCTGAACCTCATCACGCTCTTGAAAAGAGAAATCTTGAGAAATACTCGATCTTCAACTTCAAACTCCAACGCTCTGCGCCTCTTATTAGCATAGCTAGAGAAGTGATCTTGTGCAGCTTTCATTCTACTCCGAATCAATGAAATCTGATCCATCATATGCTGTCAGGCCTCGTGCTCTACTCAGAGTTAAACCACGCAAAACAATAGCGGAAGCATACAAAAAGTGGCTTAAAATTTTCGCTTTGGGCCTGACGGTTTAAAACATATAATTTAAAATACAACCATACTTAAAATATCCCAGCTTACAAACACTCAGTACATGAGTACATAATTTAAACAAATACAAGTACTACAGCATACAACTGAATCCCACAAGCACAGGGCATTTCCCGGCTGACAGTACTAGTACATATATGCTATACGCTAACTGGGACAATCTATCCACCTCCTGGGGCACCTCCAGCTGGGTCGAAGCCACGACCAGCAGAGAAACCTGGGAAACCTGAAAACACATACAGGCAACAATACACAAGCCCCAGAGGGACATCGGGGTCAAACCCCAGTACGGAGAGCGAAACAAACAGCATACGAAAAGCAACAGATAAATATGCAAATGCTATGCAAAGGATCAAGGCTACAACCAAAATCAGGTAGCCAAAGGATCGCAACAACAGCTCAACAGCAAGATCTGATCAAGGGAAAACAGACAGTGGCCACATGGTATACTGGGCACATGGGAGCTACCCACTCATCTCCAGTACACCGTACCAGATGCTAAACAAACAGCTCCACCTGCTGTTGCCCACTCATGAGATGTGGGAGCTACCCACTCCGCTCATAGCGGCTAACAAACCCATCAGGGAGAAGAGGGACATGGGAGTTACCCGCTCGGCCTCTGAGGTATACGGGAACTACCCGCTAGTCCTCAACCACAGCATCCTGGTACTCTCAAATCAACAGAACAGGAACAACTAGCAAAACAGGGCTCAACAGGATAATGCGTGTATACAAATGCAACAACTGATATCATAACAAGGTACAAACGATAACAGCACAGAGCATACACAGCAAAGCACATAATCCATGCTCAATCGTAAGCTGTAAAAAATCTCACATCCGTACCTCAAATCTCCTGTGCAACAATTACTACAAACAAGGTCCGAGCAACGTAGATCCACCAACTGCTAAGCCAACACAAGAAACTACTCAAAGCCCGAAGCACAGAAAAGCAACAGCTTAGAGTTACGAACTCAACCAGCATTATCCTACTCCATCTAACTCAGCAGAGAGTTCTAAACAACGCAAGACAAGGTCTGAACACTTACCCCAACAAGCTAGGAGCGAAATCCGACGCTTATACTAACAGACTACACAAGGTAGTTGTCTTCGCACACCTCACCAGCTTCAAGAAAACGTTCGAAAACAATATCCAAACGAAGCGTCTCAGCAAGAGGAGTCCAAAGTTACCACTCTTACTTCAATCGGAGCTGTCTACCGTCGGCAATCGAAGAAGATAGTGAACAGTGGCTAGGATATCACGACAGAACTTGCTATCGGGAAATATTCTAAGTGTCGGGAACAATAATAGAGAACAATGCCAAGCTCCATATTAAATCTCACTGCTGACATAAACTGGGAATAGATCCACCGACAAACTTAAGCTATCACAACTGATATTCCCGCTCGCAAACAGATCTTGCAACAGATCTCTCTCTAAGCCAGAACAGATCTCTACTAACTCAAACGACGTCGCAGAGAACTACTGTCGCAACTGGACACGTCACCCGCTACTCATTGCTGAACAACTAACCAACATCTGATAGCAACAACAGATCTCTCACACAGCTGAAGCTAACACAACTCACAGCTGAGCCTTCTTCGCTAATCCAAAACGCTGTCGTCCCAACTAATCCAAACGACGACTCTTAGCTACTCACTGCTGAAACACGCTAGCGCGTTCTCTACTGCTCAGCGACAACTGATCTCGCTACGACTGCTGAATACAACCATTCAGCGACAACTGCTGAAGTCACCACTGCTGAACGCTAGCACCAAGCGATGATCCAGCACTCGCTACTGAACAGATTCCGCGCCAAACTCTAATTCTCCAGAATTGTTCTAAGGTCTAAAACAAAACCCGATAGCTTCTCCAAGCTCATCAACGCAAAGCTGATCTCAATAAAACCCGATTAATTAACTCAATTAATCTTATCAGCTTTTGGGTCTCACATATGCTGCACAAACTCAGGGGTCGAAAGCTATTTCTCACCAACTTCTTCCCAATAGATCGGAGATCTACACTTGCGACCATAAAACGCTTCAAATGGTGCCATCCCAATAGTCACTTGGTAGCTGTTGTTATATGAAATCTCAACCAAGGATAAGGAATCCTACCAGCCATCACTGAAATCCATCACAATTGCTCGCAGCATATCTTCTAAAGTCTGAATGGTTCTCTCGGATTGGCCATCTGTCTGAGGGTGATAAGCTGTACTCATTGCCAATCTCGAACCCATAGATACTTGCAAACTCTTCCAGAATCGAGATGTGAATCTTGGATCTCTATCAGACACTATCAAACAGGCACTCCATGCAATCTAACCACATGGTCGATGTACAATCTCTCCATTTTCTTCATCGAACACCTCACCTCATAGGGAATGAAATGGGCTGACTTCGAGAGTCTATCAATCACCACCCAAATCACATCGCATCCCCTACTTGATCGAGGTAAATGAGTCACAAAGTCCATGGTGATGTGCTCCCAATTCCACTGAGGCACTTCTAAACTTTGCAACAATCCACCAGGTCTCATTCTTTCGGCCTTGACATGCTGACAGTTCAAACATCGAGCAACAAAATCAGAAATGTCACTCTTCATGCCTTCCCACCAGTAGTGAGACTTTAAAGCATGATACATCTTTCTCTCACCCGGATGCAACTGCAATGGGCTTCATTCATAATAGTCTCTTTCAAATCAACCAGGTTAGGAACCACCAATCTTCCTCAAAATCTCAAACATCGATCAGAAGCAACATTAAAATCATCAGACTGACCATTCTGAGCCTTAATATTCAATTCATGGATATAAGGATCAATCCTCCTCTCTGATGTCAATCACAATCTGTGGTTCAACCTGGATAGAAGAAACTATGAAATACTGATCTCTCGGCTGGAATCGCCAACCAGAAGTACCCAAATGCTCGTGGATTCTCAAAATACTCAAAGATGTTAGCATCGCAGGCTGGGCTTTCCTACTCAAAGCATCGGCTACTAAATTCATCCGCCCAGGCTGATACTGGATCTCACAATTAAAATCCTTGAGTAACTCCATCCACCGACGATGTCTCATATTCAGATCTGACTGAGTGAAGATATACTTCAAACTCTTGTGGTCGGTGTACACCAAAAACTCCTCACCATGCAAATAGTGACGCCAGATCTTCAAGGCAAAAACAATCGCTTCCAATTCCAAATCATAACGGGATATCTCGTCTCGTTGGGCTTCAACTGTCAAGACGCATACGCAATCACATAACCGTTCTGCATCAGAACACAACCCAAACCACTCAGAGATGCATCGGAGCAAACAAAGAAACCTCCAGATCCAGAGGGTAAAGCCAACACAGGAGCAGTGGTCAACTTCTCCTTGAGTGTTTGAAAACTCGACTCACATTCATATGTCCAAATAACCTTCCTGTCTTTTTGAGTCAACTGCATCATCGGCCTTGCTATCTAAGAAAAGTTCCCGATAAAACGCCTATAATAGCCGGCCAAACCCAAGAGACTACGGATCTCAGAAACATTCCTAGGTCGATCACAGTTAATAACTGCTTCGACCTTAATAGGATCCATAGAAATTCCTTGTGCAGAGATGACATGACCCAAAAAAATTACTCTATCCAGCCAAAATTCACACTTGCTGAACTTGGCATACAACTGTGAGTCTCTCAACTTCTGCAATACCAATCTCAGATGATTTCTATGCTCTTTGAAGCTCCTCGAATACACCAAGATGTCATATATGAAGAAAATCACGAATCGATCGATATACTCGCTGAAGACGAGATTCATCAAATCCATGAAAACAGCAGGGGAATTCGTCAACCCAAACGGCATCACAAGAAACTCATAATGCCCGTATCTTGTCCAAAAAGCTGTCTTCGCTACATCGACGTCTTTAATTCTCAATTGGTGATAGCTAGAGCGCAAGTAAATTTTCGAGTATAAGGCCGATTTTTGTAACTGATCGAAAAAGTCATCAATCCTCGGCAAAGGATACTTGTTCTTCACCATCGCTCTATTCAACTGCAGAAAATCCACAAACATCCTCATAGATCCATCCTTCTTTTTCACAATCAAAATTTATGAGCTCCCCAAGGCGACATACTCGGTCGGATGAAGCCTTTCTCAAGAAGATCTCTCAACTGATCCTTGAGTTCTGTCAACTCAGCTGGAGCCAAACGATACGGAGCTCTAGAAATTGGGGCTATCCCTGGCACCAACTCTATACTGAAATCGATCTCTCGTCTCGGAGGGAATCCAGGAATCTCATCTGGAAACACATCTAGGAACTCTCGGACAATCAGGATGTCACTCAATTCCAATCGTGGCTCTTGGCAAACATCGAGCGCATAGATCATAAATCCAGCATTACCTAGCGACAACAGACTAAAAATCTCCATGGCGGACACCAGTGGAATCTTCGATCGTGAATCAACACCATAGAAGTCCCACTTCTCACTCGACTCGGGGCGAAATTTCACCACACCATGGAAACAGTCAACAGTAGCTCTATACTCAGTCAGCACATCCATCCCCAAGATGCAAACAAAATCCCTCAATTCCAAAGAGATCAAATTTGCACTATACATTCTGACCAAACCGGATCACACAGTCCACCACAATCTCACGGGACATCAACCAAACACCAGCAGGAGTAGACACAGATACAACATCACACAGTGGGGTAACTCCCAACCCACACTCATGCACAAACTCCTCCAAACCTAGACGGTTCATGGGGTTGGAATCCAGATCGTTGGGTCGGGGCAGGAGGTTGCGGCCTCTACGAAGAACCACCAGCCGAACCTTGCTGTGAAGGAACTGAAGACTGTCCCCTCAACAAAGGAAACACTCTCAGGAAGTGTCCAGGCTGCCCACAGTTGTGGCAAGTCCCCTGAACTCCAAGGCACTGCGAAGTCATGTGCTTACCACCGCACTATCCACAAGACACTCCTCCCGATCCACTGCCACCATAGCTCACAGAACCATAGGAACTAGAATTTGACTTTCTCTTAAACTGCTTTCCACGAGGCCTGAACCTCTGACGGTTTGATTGCTGTGAAGTCTGAGGAAATTGAGAAGTATGCATCCCTTCAGGCGCAGGATAGTAACCTCATCCAACTGTCATCGGAACCTGCGTCGGTGCATCCAAAAAACTCTCCTCAATATCAACTGATCGATCCACAGCCTCAACATACGTCGATGGGGTACCAGCCAACACCAACTGAAACAACTCTGGCCTCAATCCCTTAATACACTTGTTCCTCTTCGTTCGTTTCTAGCTAGAAACATGAGGGACATACGCCAGAAGTGAGGAAAACTGTCTGGCATACTCAGCAACCTTCAAATTCCCTTGCTTCAGGTTGTCGAACTCCCTCTCACGGTTATTGAAGTACGACTCTGGGGTAGAATCCTGTTGAAACGCGGCACAGAAGCTCTCCCAAGAAACCAAGACTCCGGTCTCTCTCATCACTCTGGAAGTACACTTCCACCAACGTTGAGCATGTTCCCTCAACTGCAAAATGGCCAACTTCAATCTCCGCTCTGTGGTGTACTCCAAAGTATCGAACAAGTCCTCCATATGCTCCAACCATCCTTCAGCCAAAAGACCACCCTCAACGCCAGTGAACGTAGGGGGATTTGTCCTCTGAAACCTAGACAAGACTAGCCCCATCTCGCCTAACTGTCTCATCACATCCTCCACCTCTGCCTGTCTATCTCTACGACGCAAAGTTATATTCTACATAACATCCTCGTCGCTCTCCGAGCCTCTAGACTCCTCAGCGGTACGTCTAGCAGTCCTACCTCTACCTCTCCTCGGCAGCATCTCTACAAGACACTCAGGGTAAGGACTAACCGCAGATAAATCACAAAGTCATGTAATATAATCACATAGCCACAGAGTCAATAAAAATGAAATCTAAAATCTGTGCCTAGACTCGAGTATGACAGAAAAGAAATGAGCTTATCCCAGTTTAAGCTCTGATACCAAAAATTTCAGGCCCCCTGCTAATCAACAAAGATTTGTTATACAATTAAGCACATAATCACGGAAGCATAAAAAAATAGGGCTTAAAAATTTTTCAAATGTTGGGCCTGAACAATAAAGCATTCATTCAAAATATTCATACTCAAAATAGGATTTAACTCAAAATCCAACAACTAAGCAACTCAAATAACAGATCCCCAAATACATAAAAACTCAGGGCATCCCCTGGTTTATTACATAATCAAATACAACTGGGAATCTAACGAAATGGGGATCGACCAGCTGGCACTCCGCTCTGTCCACCCTGGTTACCTGAAGAACCTGCAATGGGCAACACAGACCCATACAACCCAAAAACAGGAAAAGAATACGAGGTCAAACCTCAGTACGAATATCATTAAGTAAACAACAATTCATAAACGTGCAGTATTCTAAGTCATGAATGCATGTGGCTGTCAAGGAAACGGTCATCTAGGCCAACGAGTCAGCTGGAAAATCGTATGAGTCTCTATACCACGCACAACCAATCAGCCGATGGAAATCATCGGTCCATGATATTCAGGTCTGGCCACTCAATTAACCATCACAGCTCGGTGGTATTCAGACATGACGAATCAGTCGGTCACCACTCCGATGATTGCATTGTGCCTTTCAGGCGCGACACATCTTCCCGCCGGTCACAATGTGGCTCAATTCGGTAATCAATCAAATCTCAGGCTCAAGATGTATGCATGATGCCATTAAATTCAAATCTGATTTAAGCATGCATAATTCATGTAAAGCAGAACAAAATAATCATTCAAGGAGCCAAATATGTTCATGTAATTCACAGAATTCAAAGAACACAGTTCATGCCTCAAAATACTCACACGCTTATGCCCAAAGATGTTAACAGAAGCTCAATTATTACCTCAGATCCTAGCAAATACCTCAACCAGATCTCACCAGGGCACGAAATGTTAGATTAGATGCCCAACTAGCCAACTTGTGGCGTTTGGGTTTTATTGACTCTTTGTATAACAATCTTTATTTATGAATTCGTATTGTTATATGGCATTCTTTATTTTCATTATGTTATAATATTAACAATAGTGTTGGATAAAGACCTAGAATGCACCATAGTGTATGTTAGATGTGATAGTGGATATGATGGCTATCATGAAACACATCTAATAGTCACTGTGTATTCTGAACACGTTCCTAGTCGATTGGGCCGTCAAAATGAGGATAAGGCAGCCCGAGCTTGAGACTAGCATCTACGATGTGAAGTACCATGTTTCATTGGTAGGGAACATTGTGATGTCTGAGCAAGCAGATGGATAGTGACTTGGTGATCTATCGAAATTCGTATTGTTATATGGCATTCTTTATTTTCATTATGTTATAATATTAACAATAGTGTTGGATAAAGACCTAGAATGCACCATAGTGTATGTTAGATGTGATAGTGGATATGATGGCTATCATGAAACACATCTAATAGTCACTGTGTATTCTGAACACGTTCCTAGTCGATTGGGCCGTCAAAATGAGGATAAGGCAGCCCGAGCTTGAGACTAGCATCTACGATGTGAAGTACCATGTTTCATTGGTAGGGAACATTGTGATGTTCTGAGCAAGCAGATGGATAGTGACTTGGTGATCTATCGAACTACCCTCTTTCAGACTTTCCAAGTGGTTACCATTTGTCGAGTGGATAAGTCTGAGGTCTTGATTGTACCGATTAGTCCTCACTACTTGAAACTTCATTGAGACTCTACATGATAGGTGCCTCACTTTGACCCATTTACCGACTCAGTTGGGATCATTAGGTGGCGGGATTGGGTGAGGTCACGATGCACGTAGGAGTCGATGCTTAATTGTCGAGGATTCACCGCTCGCCTTTGTGCGTGGATATCCTATGCTATCTGAGGAGATAATAGTGTGATAAATCTCTGGCAAGAGTACTATATGTGTTTTAGGTAAATGGGTTTAACTAGTAACACTCGCGATGTCACTATTTGATCTCCAATATGTATGCATGGTTATTAGATCTCTAGCGACTCTCGATTTACCAATGATCGTTGATCTGATCGGGATATATGTGTTGAAAGGACCGTACTGTACGCTAACCACGATCGACAGGTTCTTGCAAGCACTATCAGTGATACCTAGGGGATCATGGGGCGATGTTGCTAGGCGCTTTACCATGATCTGATGGGTCAGTCTGAAATTGTGATTTCGGAGTCGCAATTGTTGTGGGCCCACGGCTAGCTGTATCCCTGAACCATTGAGGGTCACACAAGTACTGATTTCACGATTTCCGCATGGAAACTGAGCTCAATGTGTTGAGCATAGGAGGAGGAATTTAGGGAGTACGACTTCCTAAAAGTCAACAGGGGTCAAATTGCAATTTCCCTAAAGTTTGGGCTAGTTTGACTATCCTTGAAACTTGGAGGGGCTAAACTGCAATTTTGGACTAGGTGGTCTGAAAAATTGTTTTCGAATCATAATACTCAGTTTTGTGAACTGAATAGATCGGTCCGATCTGATCGGCAATCGGAATTATGATGAAGCCACGGTGATGGAAATGAACCGAATGTTCATACGGGACTGAGCCTGATCCAGGTCCATTGGGCCGGTTCAAGCCCATCATAAGTCTACTTATACTAGAGCTAGGGCTACATGGGAAAAACACTTGCATCACAAACCCTACACTAGTAGCCGCCACCCCTTCCTTCTCCCACGCCTCTCTCGGCCGCCGCCCTCACGCGCCGCCGCCGTGTGCCGCCGTCTTCGTGGTTGCACTTGTTCCGACCACCGCGACTAGGAGATTCCGTTCGTGACAAATTCGTCAGGTCTTCTAGTGCAGACTGATGAAGGAGCCGTGATTCCAGTCGTGGATCGGATTCGGAGAACTACCGCCGCCAACCGTTTTGCCAGTTTCCCTGTGAAATTGGTCGGTGCCAGGCGCCTAGACGCCAGCAAGGTAACGCTCTAAAACATCCTATGTATGTTTTACTGCATTTGATTTTTATGTATTGACCGTTCCCGGTGAAATTATTTTTCAAACTTCCGCTGCGCCCCGGGAACGAGATCCGGATCCGCCGATGCGCCAATAGTGGTATCAGAGCCAGGCTCGGATCTGTAAATACATAATAAATTGTGCCTATATTGCATCAAATTTCGAATTTTCAAAAAAAAAAAAAAAAAATTTTTGTCGCCGGCGTCGCCGCGCACGCCGCACACAGCGTGCAGTGCCAGCGCACTGTAGCTGCGCGCACGACGCACTGTAGCTGGCGTGTGCAGCGTGCGGCCCTGTGCCGCACGCTGTGCAGGCGACGGTGCGGCGCCGTGCGGCGACTCTGAGGCGGTGTTGCGACACTGTTTTGACTTCTAGGGTTTGCTTCGGACCTATCCGGACGACCCGAGGGGTTTTCGGACCAATATTTGATATTGGGCCATTTTGGTCGGACCAAAATTAATTTTTGGAATTTTTGAGATTTTGGGCCTAAAATTGTTTTAAGCCCAATTTGATGCAATTAAAATTGACAAAATATGATTTTATATATAAAATATGATTTTATATTTAAAATATGATTTTGTTGGAAAATTATCAAATTTGATTTGATTATTTTATTAATGTCAATTATTTGAATTGATTGTATTTTGGGATGATCGAGAGCCGTGCCCAATGTGTTATGTGTATGCTAGGTTTTACAAATTTTGGTTGTAATATTGTTGATATCTATTTAAAAGTGGGCCTGGTTTATGGCCCGTTCCCACCCCTTAAATTTGTATCCCTATTTGTCATGGCTATTTAATTGTAAATATTAGACTTAGTGGGAGGACAAATTTGAAGATGGTGGAGATGATGATCAAAGATATTGAAGACCGAAGATTTGTAAAACTGGAAGCAAATGTAATAATATTGCATTGCATACTGCATTTCACCTAGGACTGGACCTAGGTCCGTGCTTGGCAACCACGGACCGCATAGCTCTCGCTTATCGATCATCCCAAACTTTATATGCGATATATATCTGTTGAATCCGCGTTTTAAATTGTGATTTAAATTTAATGAGACCAAATTTCAAAAATAAAATCCCTCATTTTAAATATGATTTAAAATTATATCAAGATTAAAAGTTTCATGGTTATATTCGATAAGATCATGAAGCTAAGGGAATTTAAATTTGTTTAAATTTTCCTACCTTCCATCAACAATGAGTGTACGTCGATGCTACCCGTATACATGGCCCGGCTCATATTATTGAGGGGGTTATGTATGCCGGAAAGCTGTACACGTCATTGACACTCGCTGTGAGTTGGTTGGAACTCCCTTTAACGTTGGCTCATATTATCGGGACATTAACGGGGACCGTCCTTCAAAACTCAACAGTTGATGGGTCATATTTGAAACGATAGTAATCGACGTCATATTATTGGGCCCTTACTGGACGTGAGGTAAATACATGGAGGTTGCACCTGGTGCAATTGGACTCTACCTTTCAAGGGTCATGGTTGGCTGATATTATTCGAGACCATGGTTTCTTGATTGGACTCTTTGTACCCACTAAGGAAACTTGCTTTCTCGATTTCACTAGAGGGTGGTGAAATCGTTAAAATAGTGGGAGGGTAATTCATAAAACTAAACGACCTTGTTTTATGTCTTAGCGTTTTTCATGAATAATTAGTAATGCATGTCTGTTTTTCTTTTCAGTATAAACTTCTCTTATAATGTCTTCGATAAAAAATCCACTTGCTGCTATACTGGATAGCAACAAGTTCACTGGTCTGAACTACCAATACTGGCTTCGAAACCTCAATATTGTATTAGCTTCGGAGAAACTTCTCTACACGTTAGAGAAGAGCCCTCCAAAGGAAGTCCCAGCCGATGTCAGTCCTGTGGAGCTGACAAAGCTGAACAAGCTTAAGGCACGATGCTATATGATGGCATCGATGTCTAACGAAATGCAGCGGCGTTTCGAGAAGACGGTGTATGCTGCTGAAATACACCTTCATCTCAAAGAGCTGTATGGGGAGAACTCTCGGACTGAGAGGTTCACAAATATCAAGGAGCTCATGACGAGCCGCATGCACGATGGGACTTTGGTCCACGAGCATGGGGTTCGTATGATTGGGCTCATTGAATAACTGGTGGGCCTCGATATCACGCTTCCACATGAGCTGTCTGTGGATCTGCTTCTCCTCTCACTCCCTGCACCCCTTTGTGGTCAACTTTAACATGAACAAGCTGGAAGCCACCCTTGAAGAGGTGGTGAATATGCTTGTAGTGTTCGAGGGGACCATAAAGAAGGACAAGCCCGTCCTCCTTTTGGGCTCTTCTTCCTCAGCGAAGAAGGGGCCCAAACGCAAGGGTAAGAAGCGTTCTGCCCCTACGAAGGAGGAAAAGCCCGCAAGAAGCCCAAGGCAAAGGCTTCCAAGCCAAACAAATCTGAGGAGGAGGAACTGCAAGGAGTACCTCGAGCAGTTGCGAACTGCAAGGAGTACCTCGAGCAGTTGCGAACTGCAAGAGGTATGTTCTATATTGAAATAAATATGTCTCTTAATTTGACTTCTTGGGTACTTGATACCGGATGTGGATCTCATATCTGCAATGATTTGCAGGTAATGACAAGAAGCCGACGTCTTAGAGAGTGTGAGACCCACTTGAGGCTGGGCAATGGAGCAAGGGTTGCTGCAGTAGCTATAGGAGATGTTCACTTATTTCTGTCTTTGAATTTTAAGTTGTTATTGAGAAACGTTTTGTTTGTTCCCGAGTTAATAAAGAACATTATTTCTGTTTCTATGCTTGATAGTGATGGATATTCTTGTCATTTTGCTAATTCTGTCAGGCTTCTAAATAGAGTAAAATCATACAAACACATGCGGAAGCTATCAAAAAGCGGGTAAAATTTTCGCTTTTGACCTGACGGTTTAAAACAATGTAATTTAAAATAGAGCGATACTCAAAATATATCCCAGTTTAATAAAACAACCAACAATATTGCATACAACAACCAAAACATGTATCAGACTCCAACTACTTGATACAATAACGAAGCGCAGGGCATCTCCCTGGCTAAATGATACATATATATAAATATGCTATACGCAACTGGGACACGCTAACCACCTCCTGGGGCACCACAAGCTGGGTTAACCACGACCAGCTGTAAAACCTGGGTTCCCTGAAAACAACACAAACAAGGAAACAAACCAAGCCCCAGAGGGACATGAGGTCAAACCCCAGTACGGAGAGCAACAGATATAGCTAAAAGAATGCATAAGATAAAATGCAGATGCTATGCATGAGACACCGGATAATAACAGGAGGCTCGACCAACAAGGGAGCTCCAAGAATCTGCAACAACAGTGGCCACGGGGTGTGTTCACAGTGTGGTAATGAGCCACTCGCCGTGACACTACACCCGAATACCAGATGCATCAAACAACTCAACCTGACGTTGCCTCGCCCATGAACTGTGGTAGTTAACCACTCGGCGCATGGTGGCTAATAATCCCAGCAGGGAGATGAGAGTGCGGTATTTCCGCTCGCCCTCGCATCCTGGTAAGAATCAACAACAGCAATACAAGATACGAAACAATGGCTGCAACCGAAATATGAATACAATATGGGAAATGCGTGTATGCATAAACATAGCAACTAAAATCAACAGCAATCACATATACACACAGCAACATCCATATCAATGCACAAGCAGCCATCTAGCATTCAATCTCACGCCAATTCCCAGCTAATTCAAGCTCAGATCCGTACCTTATACTTTTGTGCAACAATTACTACAAAACAGGCCCGAGAGATCTGGATAGCAACCTGATAAATACACAACACACAGATCTCAAAAGCTGCACAGAAACTCACGGCCAAATACAGAAGCTCACGGCTGGGAGCCACGCTCAACCAACGCAATTACTACCCAAAACAACTTACTGGAAGCTTAAACTAAAGCTAGGAACAAGATCTCATCACAAGGGAACGAAGTTCTACCTGCACTACAAAACGCACAATTGGGCAGCAACTTCGCGTTCCTCAACTAACCAACCACAGCCTCCAAAAGTGGTATGGAATGATAGAGCTTCGCAAGAGGAGTCCAACGCTACCTCGAACGTACCAAATAACGGCCGGAAACGATGGGAATTGCCGGAGAAATGCTACGGTGAACAGTAACCTAGGGTTCGAAGCGAAGAACCCAATCGGGGAAAATATTTCGCTAAGTATGGAATCTGGTACTCGAAATCGAAGACCAAGTCTTCCTTAAATACATCTCGCAAAAGCTGGTTAAATCGTCCACCGACAAAACCAGCAGGAACCAACAAACAAATACAACCATCAGATGCAAAGAAACCAGCTGTTGAATTCTCAAACAACGCAAATCAAAATGATGTCGCAGCGACTTAAATAAAACGACTTCGCACCACATACGTCATCAAATTTGCCACCAGCTGGTCACTTAAAACCATCGGCTGGTTCTCAAATCCAAAATCTGGATTGTTTAACACTCAAAAGCTGATACCAGACGTTGCATCAAAGCGCTGCATTCCAACTTAATAAAACGGCGTCGCATCTCCTATGTCATCCAGTCGCTAGCTCTCGCGCAATACCAGCTGCAAGCTACAGTAGCTAACAAATCTCTCGCAGCTGGACAACCAGTCGCAACATCCAAACGACGTCGTGCCAACTTATCGAAACGCTGTCGTTTTGCCCTCAACGAACAAAAATAAAGCAACGGCTAGATACAACACGCTACCAGCTCTCACTTAACAAAACGCACCCATATTTCACTAAAACGATGGCGTTTAGGAATCTCGCGCTACCAAAACACGCTACGACTGGATTTCACCAATTCGACCAGATTTTACACAAAATCTCAAAAATACAAAGACTTCAAGAATTGTTCCAAATGCCATTTCAGACCCGAAAATGCAAACCAAACAGAGATCTGAACCACCAGAAATCTCTAAACCCCGATACGAAAACGATGGCGTTTAGGAATCTCGCGCTACCAAAACACGCTACGACTGGATTTCACCAATTCGACCAGATTTTACACAAAATCTCAAAAATACAAAGACTTCAAGAATTGTTCCAAATGCCATTTCAGACCCGAAAATGCAAACCAAACAGAGATCTGAACCACCAGAAATCTCTAAACCCCGATACGTTCCAACAAATGATCTCTTATACAAATTCAGGTCTCACATTTCTCCCCCACTAAAAGGATATCGTCCCCAAAATCAAAAAACAATCTGGAGAATACAACTAAACAGCAAGATACAACAGAACTCTGCCTAACACAAGCCAAGAGTTCAAGATAACTGAGCAAACATATAACAACAACTAGAGAAGAAATACAACCAAAAGCTACAAACTACTGGAATTTTAGCTCAACAGCTACTCAAATAGATGCGGCCATTCGCGCTGCATCTTTTCTTCCAGCTCCCAAGTAGCTTCTTCCCTTCCATGTTTGCTCCACTGCACCATTACCAACGGAATGGTTTTATTTCTCAGTTGTTTCTCTTTTCTGCCAAGGATTTGCAAAGGATATTCTTGATAACTCAACGTCTGATCTAGCTCAACCACGTCAGTCCTAAGCAAATGAGACGGATCTGGCTCATACTTCCTCAACATGGAAACATGGAAGACGTCATGAAGAGAAGACAACTCTGGCGGCAACAACAGCCGATACGCTAAAGGGCCGATCCTCTCAACAATCTCATACGGTCCAACGTAGCTAGGAGATAACTTTCCCTTGTGTCCAAAGCACATCACACTGCGAAATGGAGAAACTTTGAGCAATATACGATCACCAACCTGAACCTCAAGAGGTCGACGCCTCTTATTCGCATAACTGGCTTGGCAATCATGGGAAGCTTTCATCCGCTGTCTAATAAGATCCACATGATCTTTCATTTGCTGCACAAAAGTCAGGGGCAGATAGCTGCTTCTCCCCCACTTCTTCCCAACATACCGGCGACCTGCACATTCTGCCATACAAAGCCTCAAAAGGCGCCATACCAATCGTCACTTGGTAGCTGTTATTGTACGAAAACTCAACCAAAGACAACGCGTCTTGCCAGCTACCTCCGAAATCCAACACAACAGCTCGCAACATATCCTCAAACGTCTGGATAGTTCGCTCAGATTGGCCATCTGTCTGGGGGTGATACGCGGTGCTCATAGCCAATCTGGTACCCAAAGCTGTTTGCAAACTCTTCCAAAACCTGGAAGTAAACCTCGGATCTCGGTC
>KQ999143.1:83367-95212 GCA_001598015.1 Dorcoceras hygrometricum
CGCCTCGGAGGAAAACCAGGAATCTCCTCCGGAAACACATCTGGGAAATGTCGCACCACGGGAACGTCACTAAGCTGAACGCGGGAAGAAGAAGACGTATCCAATGCGTAGATCATGAAGCCAGCATTCCCCAAAGACAACAAGCTGAACATCTCCATAGCTGAGATCAACGGGATCTTCGATCTAGAATCCTGGCCGTAGAAGTCCCACTTCTCGCCAGACAAAGTCCTAAAGCGCACAATCCCATGGAAACAGTCCACGTAGGCCCTATAGTTGGACAGCACATCCATCCCAACTATGCAATCGAAATCCCAAAGCATAAAACGGATCAAGTTCGCTAACAGGACATGCTCACCAAACCGCAACACACCATCTAACAAAACCTCCTGGGAGAACAAGCTCACACCGCCAGGGGTAGACACGGAAACAACATTGCGCAACGAAATGGTACACAGACCATTCTCAACAACAAACGAATCAGAAATAAACAAATGCGATGCACCGGTGTCAAACAACACACGTGCAGGAAAATAAAAAACAAGGCAAGTACCTGCGATCACCCGACTTGGTGTCTCCTCGGCCTGCTCCCTAGTGATGGCGTTAACCTGAGCATTCTGGGGTCCTGAGAAGAAAGGCTGAGACGACTGCCCAAAGCGCGAAGGACCAGGCTGCTGAAGCGGCCTAAACTGAGTCTCACCCAAACGGGGCTGCTGAAACTGCTGAGAACGGCCCCTAGACTGACCTCCACGACCCTGAGGCTGGGCCATGGTCTGCTGTGATCCAGCCGACGGACAAACTCTCGCAAAATGACCGTAATAACCACAAAGGTTGCAGGAACCCTACACACCTACACACTGCATGGACGGATGCTTTCCACCGCAAAAGCCACAAAACTCAGCCCGAGAACCACTGCTACTCGAGCTGCCCGAACCAGAAGAGCCAAAACCCGACTTCTTCTTGAACTGCTGACCTCGGGGTCGAAACCTCTGATGGCCAGACTGTTGAGCCACCTGTGTCTGCTGCTGCTGCTGGGGCTGATAGGCTGACTGGGAGGACTGTGAAGACTGTGCTCCCTGAATAGCAGGACGACCACTCGGCGCTGCCTGCTGCCTACGAGCACGATGACTATGCAAACCTTCCTCAATATCGATGGCACTGTCCACATCCTCAGCGTAAGTCTTGGGCTTACTAGTCAAAACCATCTGATACAACTCTTCATTCAAGCCCTCAAGAAATCGAGTCCGCTTGGCCCTCTCACGGCCAGAAACATGGGGAACGTATGCCAACAGAGAAGAAAACTTCCTAGCATACTCCCTAACAGTCATGGAACCCTGCTCCAGATGGTCGAACTCCGGCTCCCGGGCGTTCACATAAGACTCGAGCACATACTCCTGCCGGAAGGTCTCGCAAAAACTGTCCCAAGAGATCCCAACACCGGTCTCTAACAAGGTACTTGAAGCACCTCGCCACCAGCGCTCCGCCGCCTTCCTGAGCAAGAGTGATGGATCTGGATAACAGATCCAGAATGTATTTTGAATTACACAAAACCTATTTATTGTGTTACTAATATCTCTACTAAGTGTGCAGATGTTAGCTGGATTTATAACAGAAGAAGCTGAAGCTGATACCGTAGCAGACCAAGGGCTGAAAAGAGTAAATCGTATTTTCGGAGGCCTAAACGAAGGAATTTGGCCAAAAACGGAGGAGCTCACTGCGTAGGAGTGAGTCTTGCTCGTTGGACCGTTTCGGAGGGAACAGCACAGGCCTCATGCGAAAAAATGATCTGGAACAGAATCTATGAAGTCTGCTGGAAGAAATGTCGAAGAAAGAAGATGAACAGTAGATGTCCGGAATCAGTAGCGCAAGATCTGGTATCAGCAATGATGACGTCAGCATATCTACTGGAGAAAGCTACGAGCAGCAACGACGACGTCAGCATTGCTGATTGAAAGAAATCGAGAAAAAACAACCATGACGTCAGCATATCTATTCGAGGAAGCTGTATTCAGCAAAGCTTACGTCAGCATATCTGTTGGAGGAAACTGAAATCAGTAACGCTGATGTTAGCATATATGTTGAAGAAGCTGGTGGCAGCACCCGTGACGTCATCATAACTATTACAAGAGCTGTTGGAACTATTACAAGAGCTGTTGGACGCTATCAACAATCTGCCAATTACAGAAGCTGTTGGCAGACATCACCATTTAAAAGGGAAGGAATCTGTGACTGAAATAAAGTCGTGCAAATTGCCTCAATTCAAGGAAACAAGATTTGTACTATTCTGGGAAATAGTACAATTTGACAGAGGAGCGTTGCACGGAAAGGAAAGAAGCGACGAATTAGCCTTGACAAGCGCAGAACAGATTTGGAATCTATCTAACGGCCATATTTCAAACAGAGGCTATATATGCGAAGGCAACGCCATTGAAGAAGGTTGACGATGTTGGTGCGACTACAGCGCTGTTGCAGAAATACATTGATTACACAGTGCACCAACAGAGAAAAAATGAACAGAAAGACGAAGCAATCGACCGCCATCAGAGAGGAGCTTTCACTCCAAGCACGATGCGTAAAACTCATGTGTATGTAGTTTAGTCACTACAGTTGCGGCTGACTGTGCATTTCTGGAGTCTAGGAGTTCTCACAGCTGCTGGTTGTGGGATTGGGTCTGTACACGAGTTGTAAGATCAAATCTTCTAGTGGATCCTTCCGAGGTGGAAGAAGGGGAGATGTAGGACATTGAGGTCCGAACTTCCAGAAACAAATATGATGTGTATCGTATTCTGTTATTCATTCAGCACCTGCATATTTTACTTAGCATCCTTGCATCGCATAACATACAACACGCACTTATACTTAGCATCGCACGTTAACAGTTTAGCACTTGCATAGTCTTGAACAGATTTATGTTGTACATAAATCTGTTTGAGTTTGTTTTAAAATATAGGATTCAGTTCTGGTATTTTCCGCATGATTTTTAAATCATACCAGATCTGTCTCCGGTGCTCTGTTTTAATGTTCAAGAACCAGAGGTATTGCACCTCATCTTTTGAATAGCAGCGCAAAATTTTTAATTTTTAGTAACAGCGCTGGCTAACCGGTCCTAACAAGTGGTATCAGAGCAGGTTGTTCTTGAACGAGCACTGATTTTAAAACACATGTGCTATGTTTTTGATGTTTTAAATATTTTTGAGAAGCTTGTGTATGAAGGCCAGATTTGTTTTAATATAGAACCGGTTTTTCGCTTGATGAACTGTCGGGATGCGCGAGTCCCGGGAAGATGCCAAGCTTCTATTTTCGTTGTGCTGTAAGATCACTTGGAGCGAGGCTCAGTGACAAGCACATGGGGCGAGATAGAAGAAGGAAAAATCTGAGCTTTTATCTGTACTGGTTCTTCATATATTTAAGTAACTCAGTAGCACCTGTTCATTTGAAATATTTCGTTGCTCTGATTTGTTTTAAATGTTCTGTTTTTGCGGATTCCAGCTGATGCCCAAAATTTTGCTTTTAAAAAATATTTTGAGCTCATGTTATAAAAGACAGGGAGAGTGGCGTCACTGTCTTTGACTAACTTGAGTTATGCATCAGTTCAGCTTTTGAAAATCATATAGTTCTTGCATACGGTGCTTCCCAAATGCTGTTTTTGTTTTTTCAAAGTTAAAACTCCTGCTGTTACATTGTTTTTGTTGTAACAGTGTAGGGAGAGTTTTGTTTTAAATATGGGAAGACCAGCAGTTCGATCTCTTTTTGATTCCCACAAAAAGGGAGAGAATTGTTAGAACATGCATTTATTATTTGAGGTTTTGTGTAAATCAAAAAGGGAGAGATTGATGGATCTGGATAACAGATCCAGAATGTATTTTGAATTACACAAAACATATTTATTGTGTTACTAATGTCTCTACTAAGTGTGCAGATGTTAGCTGGATTTATAACAGAAGAAGCTGAAGCCGATACCGTAGCAGACCAAGAGCTGAAAAGAGTAAATCGTATTTTCGGAGGCCTAAACGAAGGAATTTGGCCAAAAACGGAGGAGCTCACTGCATAGCAGTGAGTCTTGCTCGTTGGACCGTTTCGGAGGGAACAGCACAGGCCTCATGCGAAAATGTGATCTGGAACAGAATCTATGAAGTCTGCTGGAAGAAATAAGACGAAGAAGAAGTTGTTCACTGGAGCGCTAGCAAGAGCTGTTATCAGCAATGATGACGTCACCATGTCTACTGGAGAAAGCTGTGAGCAGCAAAGATGACGTCAGCATTGCTGATTGAAAGAAATCGAGAAATCAGCTTATGGATTTGAAGCGAAGAGAAATCTGTTATCAGCAATGATGACGTCACCATGTCTACTGGAGAAAGCTGTGAGCAGCAAAGATGACGTCAGCATTGCTGTTTGAAAGAATAAAAAATCAGCAGAAACGCAGGAGCTGTTATCAGTTGTGATGACGTCAGCATACATTCTGGAGAAAGAAATGAGCAGCACTGATGACGTCATCACAATCAGCAGATGAGAAGAAGATTCCAGCAGCAAGTTACTGTTCACGAAGCTGTTGTCAGTTACTATTCACAAAGCTGTTAGCAGTCGCAATTATAAGTACTATTGACGAATCTGTTGACAGTCGCTATTCAAGAAACCGTTGACAACTGATGAGCTATGTTGAACAAGAAGCTAACAACAGCAAACGTAACAGTGAAGAACGACGAGAATCAGCAGACGGTTAGAGTTCAGCAGATGAAGTTCCAAGGGAAATCAGCAGGCACAAGCATTTGGTGGATAGCATGTTTTGCTAATGGGTGCAAAACGACAGCGCTTGATTAAAGAGGAACGACGACGTCTCGGACTCTCGAGGAAACCAGCAGATGGCTACAGTAGAATGGAATCAGCAGAAAGCTTCAACCAGCAGTTGGTGTTTGGAGTTGGCGATTGCAAAACGATGTCGCTTGAATAAGTTGATACGACAACGTTTTGCACTCGCGATAAGATTCAGCAGAGGGTTTCGCGATAAGATTCAGCAGGTACAACACTCAAGAGAAACCATCAGGTTTGATGACGTCATCTTATCTATTGAAGAAGCTGGTGGTAGCAACCGTGACGTCATCATATCTATTATAGAAGCAGTTGAAGAATGAATCAGCAGCGAAGCAGTTGACGATTTACGAGAGATGGATGTCAACTGCTGAGCGTAATTCAAATGGCTAAAATTACAAGAAGCAATCAACGCTCAAGATGGAAAGAATCAATGGCTGAAATAGAGTCGTGCAATTGCCTCAATTCAAGGGAACAAGATTTGTACTATTCTGGGAAATAGTACAAATTTACAGAGGAGCGTTGCACGGGAATGGAAAGAAGCGACGAATTAGCCTTGTCAAGCGCAGAAGAGATTTGGAATCTATCTAACGGCCATATTTCAAACAGAGGCTATATATGCGAAGGCAACGCCATTGAAGAACACAGTTGTTGTTGAAGTTGTTGTTGCACAGAAAAGAGAAAATTAAAAGAGACAACAACGAGAGGGAAGAACACGGAAAGATGAAGCAGTCGACAATCATTCTTGAGAGGAGCTTATTGTGTCGACTGCTGAATCTTCATCAGCTCGTTTAGGAGCATTTCCCTAGTGTGTGAGAAACAGAGAGTTGAGAGCTTCATTGTATCAAATCTCACACACAGAGATTCATTCACACTTTATTGGTGAATGAATCTCAAAACGTTTCTCAGTTACCGTCCAAGCACGATGACGTAAAACTCATGTGTATGTAGTTAGTCACACAGTTGCGGCTGATGTGCATTTCTGGAGTCTAGGAGTTCTCACAGCTGCTGGTTGTGGGATTGGGTCTGTACACGAGTTGTAAGATCAAATCTTCTAGTGGATCCTTCCGAGGTGGAAGAAGGGGAGATGTAGGACATTGAGGTCCGAACTTCCAGAAACAAATATGCTGTGTATCGTATTCTGTTATTCATTCAGCACCTGCATATTTTACTTAGCATTCTTGCATCGCATAACATACAGCACGCACTTATACTTAGCATCGCACGTTAACAGTTTAGCACTTGCATAGTCTTGAACAGATTTATGTTGTACATAAATCTGTTTGAGTTTGTTTTAAAATATAGGATTCAGTTCTGGTATTTTCCGCATGATTTTTAAATCATACCAGATCTGTCTCCGGTGCTCTGTTTTAATGTTCAAGAACCAGAGGTATTGCACCTCATCTTTTGAATAGCAGCGCAAAATTTTTAATTTTTAGTAACAGCGCTGGCTAACCGGTCCTAACAAAGAGGGTCGCTAAACTCAGCCGAAGATCATCATCATACTGCACCCGATCGAAAAGACCAATGATATTTCGGAGCCACGAGTCTGCATCCTCACTAGACTCGTCACCATTAAAAACTGGAGGGTTCATCCGCTGAAACCATGCTATCACCACGTCCATTCGCTCCACCGAGGGAGGCAAGTCACCAACTTCCTCCTCCTCATCACTAACCCGAGTATGACTGCGAGCACTACGCCTATACTCATTCTGTCCTGCTGATTCCTCAAATTGCCCCTACCTCTACCACGACGTCTAGGCGGCATCTACGAAAACACTCAACAAGATCAAGCAAAACAGAACAGATACGGCATAGATAACATATAACACAGAAATATGCAGCACGTAGTCACATAACCAAGCACATGCAACACACCACATTGTGCCTAGACTCGAGTGTGATCAAAGAGATCGAGCTTATCCCAGCTTAAGCTCTGATACCAAAAATGTCAGGCCTCGTGATCTAAACAGAGTAAAATCATACAAACACATGCGGAAGCTATCAAAAAGCGGGTAAAATTTTCGCTTTTGGCCTGACGGTTTAAAACAATGTAATTTAAAATAGAGCGATACTCAAAATATATCCCAGTATAATAAAAAAACCAACAATATAGCATACAACAACCAAAACATGTATCAGACTCCAACTACTGGATACAATAACGAAGCGCAGGGCATCCCCCTAGCTAATTGATACATATATATATATATGCTATACGCAACTGGGACACGCTAACCACCTCCTGGGGCACCACCAGCTGGGTTAAAACCAAGACCAGCTGTAAAACCTGGGTTCCCTAAAAACAACACAAACAAGAAAACAAGCCAAGCCCCAGAGGGACATGGGGTCAAACCCCAGTACGGTGAGCAACAGATATAGCTAAAAGAATGCATAAGATAAAATGCAGATGCTATACATGAGACACCGGATAACAACAGGAGGCTCGACCAACAAGGGAGCTAAGGAACTCAAGCACAGATCCAAGAATCTGCAACAACAGTGGCCACGGGGTGTGTTCATAGTGTGGTAATGAGCTACTCGCCGTGACACTACACCCGAATACCAGATGCATCATGAGAGTGCGGTATTTCCGCTCGCCCTCGCATCCTGGTAAGAATCAACAACAGCAATACAAGATACGAAACAATGGCTGCAACCAAAATATGAATACAATATGGGAAATGCGTGTATGCATAAACATAGCAACTAAAATCAACAGCAATCACATGTACACACAGCAACATCCATATCAATGCACAAGCAGCCATCTAGCATTCAATCTCACGCCAATTCCCAGCTACTTCAAGCTCAGATCCGTACCTTATACTTTTGTGCAACAATTACTACAAAACAGGCCCGAGAGATCTGGATAGCAACCTGAGAAATACACAACACACAGATATCAAAAGCTGCACAGAAACTCACGGCCAAATACAGAAGCTCACGGCTGGGAGCCACGCTCAAACAACGCAATTACTACCCAAAAAAACTTACTGGAAGCTTAAACTAAAGCTAGGAACAAGATCTCATCACAAGGGAACGAAGTTCTACCTGCACTACAAAACGCACAATTGGACAGCAAGTTTGCGTTCCTCAACTAACCAACCACAGCCTCCAAAAGTGGTATGGAATGATAGAGCTTCGCAAGAGGAGTCCAACGCTACCTCGAACGTACCAAACAACGGCCGGAAACGATGGGAATTGCCGGAGAAATGCTACGATGAACAGTAACCTTGGGTTCGAAGCGAAGACACAATCGGGGAAAATATTTCGCTAAGTATGGAATCTGGTGCTCGAAATAGAAGACCAAGTCTTCCTTAAATACATCTCGCAAAAACTGGTTAAATTATCCACCGACAAAACCAGCAGGCACCAACAAACAAATACAACCAGCAGATGCAAAGAAACCAGCTGCTGAATTCTCAAACAACGCAAATCAAAATGATGTCGCAGCGACTTAAATAAAATGACGTCGCACCGCATACATCATCAAATCTGCCACCAGCTGGTCACTTAAAACCATCGACTGGCTCTCAAATCCAAAAGCTGGATTGTTAAAACTCAAAAGCTGATACCAGACGTTGCATCAAAACGCTGCGTTCCAACTTAATAAAACGGCGTCGCATCTCCTACGTCATCCAGTCGCTAGCTCTCGCGCAATACCAGCTGCAAGCTACAGTAGCTAACAAATCTCTCGCAGCTGGACAACCAGTCGCAACATCCAAACGACGTCGCGCCAACTTATCGAAACGCTGTCGTTTTGCCCTCAACGAACAAAAATAAAGCAACGGCTGGATACAACACGCTACCAGCTCTAAGTTAACACACGCACCCAGATTTCACTAAAACGACGGCGTTTAGGAATCTCGCGCTACCAAAACACGCTACGACTGGATTTCACCAATTCGACCAGCTTTTACCCAAAATCTAAAAAATACGAAGACTTCCAGAATTGTTCCAAATGCCATTTCAGACCCAAAAATACAAACCAAACAGAGATCTGAACCACCAGAAATATCTAAACCCCGATACATTCCAACAAACGATCTCTTATACAAATTCAGGTCTCACAAATTCGATTTGCAACATATACAAGAATGAATGTTTGATTGGAATTGGGGAACGCGAAATTATCTATACATCTTAAAATTAAAAGAAGTTCCAACTCACGATGTGGAAACACATACAACAACTATTAAAAGGAAAAATTATAGCTTGAACCCAGCACAACTTTGGCACGCTAGGCTAGGTCATATTTCCTTAAGTAGGATGAACAAGTTGGTTAGGAGTGACATGGTTGATATGTCATATATTAACTCCCTACCGACTTGTGAGTCTTGTCTCAAAGGAAAAATGACCAAACAACCCTTCACGGGCAAGCCTGAACGTGCTCAAGGCCTGTTGAATTTGATCCACACTGATTTATGTGGCCCACTTAGCATTGGTACTAAGTACGATCACACATACTTCATCACCTTTAACGATGATCACTCTAGGTATGGGTACTTGTACTTAATGAAGCACAAGTCTGAATCCTTTGAAAAGTTCAAAGAATTCAAGGCTGAAGTAGAAAATCAGTTAGGGAAAAGTATTAAAGCACTTCGATCCGATAGAGGTGGAGAATACTTGAGTGCTGAATTTCAAGACTATCTTAAAGAGAATGGGATTCTCTCACAGTGGACCCGTCCGGCCACACCACAACTCAATGGTGTAGCGGAACGTCATAATCGAACCTTGATGGACATGGTTCGATCTATGATGAGCTTCACTGAGCTTCCTACCTCGTTTTGGGGCTATGCACTCGAAACGGCGGCAATGTTGTTGAACAATGTCCACACCAAGGCGGGATAAGACTCCATATGAGATATGGATGGCAAGCCGCCCAAATACTCATACTTGAGGATTTGGGGATGTCCTGCTTACGTGAAGCAGACAGTGGGAGATAAGCTGGATAATAGATCCATATTATGTTACTTCATTGGGTATCCAAAGAATTCTATTGGATACTACTTCTACTATCCCAATGAGACAAAGTGTTTGTTTCTAGAAATGCCACCTTTCTGGAAAGGGAGTTTCTACTTGATAGAAAAGGCACTTGAAGAAGTTCGAGAACCATCTGAAGTACCAAGTAAATCTCCCGCACCTCAAGAGCCAATACCAGAAATGGTTGCACCTAGGAGATCTGAAAGGATTCCTAGGGCTCTTGATAGATATGGTTTCCTCCTTGAAGATGATCAAAGTGATCAAGTTATTGGATGTGATCCAAGAACTTTCAAGGAGGCAATTTCCGATGCTGATTCTAATTTGTGGCTTGAAGCAATGCAGTTTGAGATTAACTCAATGCATTAAAACCAAGTTTGGACTCTTGTTAATCCTACCGAAGGAATAGTTCCTATTGGGTGTAAATGGATATACAAGAGAAAACTTGGTCCTGATGGTAAGGTACTGACCTACAAGGCACGACTGGTCGCGAAAGGTTACACTCAAAGGCAAGGTGTTGACTATGATGAAACCTTTTCACCAGTCGCAATGTTCAAGTCAATTAGAATCCTACTAGCCATAGCCGAATGGTACGACTATGAGATATGGCAAATGGATGTGAAAACTGCGTTCCTTAATGGAAACATTAAGGAAGAGATCTATATGACGCAGCCTGAGGGTTTCACAGCTGTAGGAAGTGAGCATAAAGTATGCAAACTTCAGAGATCGATCTACGGTCTCAAACAAGCATCGAGAAGTTGGAACCTGAGATTCGATGAAACAATTAAGGAATTTGGTTTCATCAAGAATCCCGAGGATCCATGTGTATATAAGAAGGTAGTTAAGAATGCTGTGACATTCCTTGTACTTTATGTTGATGACATTCTACTCATTGGGAATGATGTAGGAATGTTGCAGTCAACTAAAGTATGGTTGTCTAGTAGATTCTCGATGAAGGACATGGGTGAAGCATCCTATATTCTTGGAATACAGATCTATCGAGATAGATCGAAAAGGATGCTCGGACTCACCCAAGCTACCTACATCGATACCATACTTAAGCGGTTCTCTATGGAAGAGTCCAAGAGAGGACACCTACCTATGTGCCACGGGGTCACTCTATCTAAGTCTATGTGTCCAAAGACTGATGAGGAGATAGAGAGTATGACACGTGTGCCATATGCCTCGGCAATAGGTAGTATTATGTATGGCATGATCTCAACTAGACCGGATGTCGCATATGCTCTGAGTGTCACGAGCCGTTACCAAGCCAACCCCGGCCAAATGCATTGGAAGGCCGTGAAATATATTCTTAAGTACTTACGAAGGACTAAGAATATGTTCATGGTCTATGAGGGTGGTGAACTGAAATTGGAAGGCTACACAGATTCTAGCTTCCAATGTGACGTGGATGATTCGAAGTCAACCTCTGGATTTGTATTTGTGCTCAATGGTGGTGCTGTCTCTTGGAAGAGTTCCAAGCAAGACACCATCGCGGATTCAACCACTGAGGCTGAGTACATCACATCATCGGCTGCTGCTAAAGAGGCGGTTTGGATAAGGAATTTCGTCCAAGAGTTGGGCGTAGTCCCTGATGGAGTTGGTCCAGTCCCGGTGTACTGCGACAACATGGGTGCCGTTGCGCAAGCAAAGGAGCCTAGGTCTCACCAAAGATCCAAACATATACTGAGGAAATACCACATAATCCGGGATATTGTGGCTAGAGGTGACATAGCAGTCGAGAGAGTAGCCTCTGCAGACAACATTGCTGATCCACTTAAGAAGCCCTTGCCAGGATCGTTGTTTGAAAAACATCGTGAAGCAATGGGACTGCGTCTGATGAGTAGTTGGCTATAGGGCAAGTGGGAGATTGTTAGAGTAGATGCCCAACTAGCCAACTTGTGGCGTGTGGGTTTTATAGACTCTTGTACAAACAATCTTTATTTATGAAATTCGTATTGTTATATGGCATTCTTTATTTTCATTATGTTATAATGTTAACAATTGTGTTGGATAAAGACCTAGAATGCACCGTAGTGTATGTTAGATGTGATAGTGG
>KQ999143.1:96269-112189 GCA_001598015.1 Dorcoceras hygrometricum
TTTCCAAGTGGTTACCATTTGTCGAGTGGATAAGTCCGAGGTCTTGGTTGTACAGATTAGCCCTCACTACTCGAAACGTCATTGAGACTCTACATGATAGGTGCCTCACTTTGACCCGTTTACCGACTCAGTTGGGGTCATTAGGTGGCGGGATTGGGTGAGGTCCCGATGCATGTAGGAGTCGATGCTTCGTTGTCGAGGATTCATCGCTCGCCTTTGTGCGTGGATATCCTATGCTATCTGAGAGATAATAGTGTGATAAATATCTGGCCAGAGTACTAGATGTGTTTTAGGTAAATGGGTATACCTAGTAACACACGCGATGTCACTATTTGATCTCCAAGATGTATGCATGGTTATTAGATCTCTAGCGACTCTCGATTTACCAATGGTCGTTGATCTGATCGGGATATATGTGTTGAAAGGACCGTACTTTACGCTAACCACGATCGATAGGTTCTTGCAGGCACTATCAGTGATACCTAGGGGATCATGGGGCGATGTTGCTAGGCACTTTACCATGATCCGATGGGTCAGTCCGAAATTGTGATTTCGGAGTCGCAATTGTTGTGGGCTCACGGCTAGCTGTATCCCTGAACCATTGAGGGTCACACAAGTACTGGTTTCATGATTCCCGCACGGAAACCGAGCTCAATGTGTTGAGCATAGGAGGAGGAATTTAGGGAGTACGACTTCCTAAAAGTCAACAGGGGTCAAATTTTAATTTCCCTAAAGTTTGGGCTAGTTTGACTATCCTTGAAACTTGGAGGGGCTAAACTGCAATTTTGGACTAGGTGGTCTGAAAAATTATTTTCGCATCATAATACTCAGTTCTTTGAACTGAGTAGATCAGTCCGATCTGATCGACAATCGGAATTATGATGAAGCCACGGTGATGGAAATGAACCGAATGTTCATACGGGACTAGGCCTGACCCAGGTCCATTGGGCCGGTTCAAGCCCATCATAAGTCTACTTATACTAGACCTAGGGCTACATGGGAAAAACACTTGCATCACAAACCATACACTAGTAGCCGCCACCCCTCCCTTCTCCCACGCCTCTCTCGGCCGCCGCCCTCACGCACCGCCGTGCCGCCGCCGTGTGCCGCCGCCTTCGTGGTTGGACTTGTTCCGACCACCACGACGAGGAGATTCCGTTGGTGACAAATTCGTCAGGTCTTCTAGTGAAGACTGACGAAGGAGCCATGATTCCAGTCGTGGACCGGATTCGGAGAACTACCGTCGCCAACCGTTGAAGTGCCAGTTTCCTGTGAAACTGGTCGGAGTCAGGCGCCTAGACGCCAGCAAGGTAATGCTCTAAAACATCCTATATATGTTTTACTGCATTTGATTTTTATGTATTGACCGTTCCCGGTGAAATTATTTTTCAAACTTCCGCTGCGCCCGGGGAACGGGATCCGGATCTGCCGCTGCGCCAACACGAAAACCTCAGTCTGCTCAAATCTATTTTCTCGCTGGTCTCGACAAACATAGCAGAAACTTCCTGGGAGCTCAAATCTGCCAAGGCATCTCATAACTTAGCTCAAATCCAAACTCCTAAAACTCACTGCCTACGGTCAAGAACTCAAATCTGGTTCGACCATTCTAAACAGGCTCAACTAGCTGAAATCATGCTTAAACTAGTCGAAATTGCTTAATCAGAAGCTCAGTAGAACTGAAGAACTCTCGGGTCAACTTCGCGAAAATCTTCGAACAACACAGCTTCTTCGCGCTCCTCCTTCGCGTCAATTTACAACTTCAGACTGGTATTAATCGAAAGACCTAGGCAAGGCAAACCCAGCGCCACCAGTCTTGCTCCAAGCAATGGTGGAAATCGATGGCAATCTAACGGAGAAGGGTTCGAATGAACAGTAAGGGTTTCGAGGTGAACGGGGAAGACGATAAGGAAATATCGGGTTCGAAAATACGTTAAGTGTTAATCAACATTTATATTTAAATCCTCGAGTCAACGTCTACAGTGAAAGTCAACACCGACATATTCAGATCCCAACATCAGATCCTAGCGCTATCAGATCCTAGCGCTAAGGTACAAGTCCTTGAATCTGATTCCAGCGCTAAATCAAATCTGGTCTCAGCGCTACCGCTAACGCACCACTAATCAAAACGGCGTCGCACTGCTCACATCTGAAACAAATCCCACTCGCTATAGTCAAATCTGACTACTCACATCTGAATTTCGCCAACTCTAGCGCAGAAACTATACTGGCCTATTTTCCTTTAGCGAAACAACCTCAAATCTGAATTCTTCCAGAAATCAGCTCCCGATATAAAACAAATAAAAACTCCTCAAAAATCGACGCAGATTTCACCCGAAAGCGACCAGTTACTCGAAGCTGATCAGCTCTACGTCACATCTAAAAATCACCAACCAGATTTGACCAAAAATCCTCAAACCCGAAATTCAAAAATCACGACTCCCGTGACTAATCCTTAATCAAATCTAATTAATCACTAATTACTGAATCTCAGTACTCACAGTGTTTCAGTTTGGATAGTTTCTAGTTTGTAGTTATGGTTTGATTTGGAGGACGAAATCAATTTCTAGTCGGGGAGAATATGAGAACTAGAATTATTAGATGGTAATTTCGTGATAACTAGATCAGATTAGTGTTTAATCCAAAGAGATACTTCAGCTGAGTAAGATACTGGTGAAGAGACCAGCTTAGGTGTGTGGTGGTCCAGGTTTCATTGTCAAGCTGGTTTTTCAAGCTGTTCGGGTTTCAGTGCGGAATTATCTTGGGTTTGAACCATGTTTTAAGCACTGATGGTTAGATCTGATTGATAGGTTATCAGTAGAGATGTTACAGCTTGAGGATTTGGGTTAATAGGGATCAGTTTTGATATGAGCTGGTTGAGGTAAATAGTTCTGAGTCTAGTGTAAGCTGGAACCAGCTTAGAGGTTTGTTGGTGAGTTTTGAGGATAAACAAAGACCGATTTTGGTGTGAGCTGGTTGGAATAATTAGTCCTAATATGGACAGCCAGTTGGAGCTCTGAGCTGGGTTGTTTTCGTTGTGCTAGTTTGAGTTCTGCCGCGAGTTGGTTTTGAGGGACCAGTTTAGAGGTGAACAACTTTGGGGTTTACTGCGTTTGTGCATGCTGGACTCAGCTTAGAGATGTGCTGGATGCTCCGAGCTGGACTGTTGGAACGCGATCTGGTTTTAGCGTCTGTGCACCTAAGCTAGAACAGTGAAGGGGTCTGAGCTGATATGGGCACTGTAGAGTAGACCGGGTCCGTGTGAGTGATCCAAGCTGGATGTGTGTTTCTTGAAGAACCTGAGCTGGTCAGCTGAACACTGTGCTAGTTGAAGACAGCGTACTCCTTGAGCTGGTTTGTGTGCCTGAGCTAGTACAATAGTAAAGTCTGAGCTGATTTGACTTTACTGTAGCTTTGACTGGGAGTATATATATAAGTGTTGAACAACACTTAGTTATTTTATGACACACATATCTTATCCCTAGTATCCCAACATTTATATCTTCAAACCCTCGTGAAAACTGTTCACCCGACATCTTTGGAAACCCCTCTTCGAGACCAACGTTCTTGTACCATTTTGGAGTCGGAAGGAGGCCGGATAGAGATAATAGATAAGAAGCTGCGTGAGCTAGGTTTCGCTGTTTTCCGGCAAAGATAAGCTCTAGTTAAGATTAGGTCCTTTCTTGTGGTTTTTGCCTTTATTTTCTTGGCTGATACGTGGGCAGAGCTGGTAGGGTGAGATCTGCTGTGAGCTGAGATGAGTTGTACCAAGATCTGCGAAAGGTACGAATTGAGTTTGATTTAACAGCTTTGACATAAGCATGAGAATATTTCCAGCGTGATTGATTGTTGTGTTTGAGTGCTGGCCATGAGCTGAGTTGCTTAGCCGTGATGTTCTTGATGATTATCTGGTTTGCTTATATTTTGATTTTTTATGCATTGTTGTGAGCTGATTCTGCCTTGAATTCATGCATAACATATTGAGCCTATTCCTTTTAGAACCGATTAATCACTGAGTCGTGATTGGTCCACTGAGTCGTCGTTCTTGAGAATCAAATTCTTTCATTGAGTCGTGATTGCCAGTTGAGTCGCTGTGATTCGGATCAATGATTTATGGAGATTTTGATTGGCCAGCTAAGTCACTGTGCCTTGTTTACCGATGATTTTTGGTAACCTTTCATGCATTACACGACTTGAAATATTGCATGTCTTATCTATATGCTGTTTATGAGTGCTTTTCGTACTAAGGTTTGACCTCGTTTTGTTTCCCTTTTTGGGGCTGTTTTGGTCTTGTGTTTGGCCTTTGTAGGTTTTTAAGGTAATCCAGCTGGACCAAGTGGTGCGTCGGCTGGTAGAGCCCCGTTTTGAGTTCCAGTTATGTATATGTATTGAACTAGTTTACCAGGGGATGCCCTACGTGAATACTTTATTTGAGATTTGTATTCGTTGAGTTGTTGTATACATTTCCGTTACTGTTTCGTTGTATGAATTTTTGAGTTAAAATCTATACTTTGAGTATGATTTTATTTTAAATCGTATTTTTAGTTCAGGCCAAAACGAAATTGTTAGCCGTATTTTATGCTTCTACGTAATTGCGATTAATTGAGTAATTAATCTCTGATTTAGAGCACCGGACCTGACTTATATTTTTATATATTACTTATTATGATGTCAGAAGCATGATAAATTTTGTCTTATGTCGTGATTGTTGGAGCAGCGACGGATCCAGATCACGCTCTCGGGGTGCAGCGAAAGTTTTAAAATTTTATGCCCGGGAACGCTAATACGCGAATAAAAAAAAGCTAAACATTTGTACGCGAAAGTTTTAAAAATTTTATGCCCGGGAACACTAATACGCGAATAAAACAAAATCTAAATATTTGTACGCGAATGTACAACCAAGACCTCAGAATTAATCCACTCGACAAATGATAGCCACTTGAAAAGTCCAAACGAGGGTAGTTCGATAGATCACCAGGTCACTATCCATCTGCATGCTCAGAACATCACTATGTTACCTACCAATGAAACGTGGTACTTTGCATCGCAGATGCTAATCTCAAGCTCGGGTGGCCCTTATCCTCTTTTGGACGGCCCAATAGACAACTTGTATAGAACACACAGTGACTATTAGATGTGTTTCATGATAGCCATCAAATCCACTATCACATCTAACATATACTATAGTGCATTCAAGGTCTTTATCCAACAGGTTTATAATCATAATAATGAAGATAAAAAATGCCATAAAATAATGCGAATTTATAAAGAAAGATCGTTTTACATAGAGTCAACATAAGAAATCCCACATGCCACAATTTGGTAACTGGGCGCCTACTCTAACAATCTCCCACTTGCCCTATAGCCAACTATAGTCATCAAACATAGTCTCATTGCTTCACGATGTTTTTCAAACAATGGTCATGGAAAGGGCTTCGTAAGTGGGTCAGAAATGTTGTCTGCAGAGGTGACTCGTTCGACAACGTTATCTCTTCCTCCCACAATTTCCTGGATAATCTGGAATTTTCTCAATATATGTTTGGATCACTGATGAAACCTGGGATCCATTGAATGAGAAATGGCACCCATGTTGTCACAGTACACTGGGACTGGATCAAATATTTCAGGAATTATTCCAAACACTTGGACATAATTTCTCATCCAAACAGCCTCTTTGGCAGCATCTGATGCTGTAATGTATTCAGACTTATTGATTGAATCCACAGCGGTGTCTTGCTTGGTTTCCAAGAGACAGAACCACCATCTAGCATGAATACAAATCCAGAGGTTGAATTCTAGTTATCCACATCGCATTGGAATCTAGAATTAGTGTAGCCTTACAACTTCAGTTCACCATCTCCGTAGACCATGAACATATTCTTAGTTCTTCATAAGCACTTGAGAATATCTTTCGCAGCCTTCCAATGCATTTGGCCGGGGTTGGCTTGGTATCGGCTCGTGACGCTAAGAGCATATACGATATCCGATCTGGTCGAGATCATATCGTACATATACAACCTATTGCCGAGGCATATGGCACACATGTCATGCCCTTTATCTCTTCATCAATATTCAGACACATAACCTTAGATAGAGTGATCCCGTGGCACATAGGTAGGTGTCATCTCTTGGACTCTTCCATAGAGAACCTCTTAAGTATGGTATCGATGTAGATTGCTTGGGTGAGTCCGAGCATCTTTTTTGATCTATACCTATAGATCTGTATTAAAAGAATATAGGATGATTCACCCATGTCCTTCATCGAGAATCTACCAGACAACCATACTTTACTTGATTGCAGCATTACTACATCATTCCCTATGAGTAGAATGTCATCAACATAAAGTACAAGGAATGTCACAGTATTCGTAACTACCTTCTTATAAACACATGGCTCATTGGGGTTTTTGATGAAACCAAATTCTTTAATCATTTCATCGAATCTCATGTTCCAACTTAGCGATGCTTGCTTGAGACAATAGATCGATCACTGAAGTTTGCGTACTTTATGCTCACTTCCAACGGATGTGAAACCCTCTGGTTGCGTCATATAGATTTCTTCCTTAATTTTCCATTAAGAAACACAGTCTTCACATCAATTTTTCATATCTCATAGTCCTACCATGCAGCTATGTCTAGCAGGATCCTAATTGACTTGAACATTGTGACATGTGAAAAGGTTTCATCATAGTCAACAACTTGCCTTGGGGTTTTTGATGAAACCAAATTCTTTAATCATTTCATCGAATCTCATGTTCCAACTTAGCGATGCTTGCTTGAGACAATAGATCGATCACTGAAGTTTGCGTACTTTATGCTCACTTCCAACGGATGTGAAACCCTCTGGTTGCGTCATATAGATTTCTTCCTTAATTTTCCATTAAGAAACACAGTCTTCACATCAATTTTTCATATCTCATAGTCCTACCATGCAGCTATGTCTAGCAGGATCCTAATTGACTTGAACATTGTGACATGTGAAAAGGTTTCATCATAGTCAACAACTTGCCTTTGAGTGTAATCTTTTACGACCAGTCGAGCCTTGTAGGTCAGTACCTTACCATCAGGCTCAGGTATTTATTTGTATATCCATTTGCATCCAATAGGAACTATTCTTTCAAGAGGATTTACAAGAGTCTGAACTTGTTTCGAATGCATCGAGTCTATCTCAGATCGCATTTCTTCAAGACACAAATTAGAATTAGCATCAGAAATCGCCTCGTTGAAGGTTCTTGGATCACATCCAACAGTTGGATCACTTTGATCCTCTTCAAGGAGAAAACCATATCTAATTGGAGCCCTAGGAACCCTTTCAAATCTCCTAGGTGTGTCCATATCAGGGATTGGTCCTTTAGGTATGGGAGATTCAGTTGGTACTTCAGTTGGTTCTCGAACTACCTCGAGTTCTACTATCTTGCCTTTTATATCTAGTAGAAATTCCTTCTCCAGAAAGGTGGCATTTCTAAAAAAAAACACTTTTGTGTGGCTGGGATAATAGAAGCAGTATCCAATAGAACTCTTTGGATACCCAACGAAGTAGCATAAGATGGATGGGTAGCATAAGATGGATCTATTATCCAGCTTATCTCCCACTATCTGCTTCACGTAAGCAGGACATCCCCAAATCCTCAAGTACGGGTACTTGGGTGGCTTGCCCATCCATATCTTATATGGAGTTTTATCCACTGCCTTGGTCTGGACATTGTTCAACAATAACACAATTTTGAGTGCATAGCACCTAAACAAGGTAGGAAGTTCAGTGAAGCTCATCATAGATCAAACCATTTAAATCAAGGTTCGATTACGATGCTCCGGTACACCATAGAGTTGTGGTGTGTCCGGAGGGGTCCACTGTGAGAGAATCACATTCTCCTTAAGATAGTATTGAAATTCGTCACTCAATTATTCTCCACCTCGATCAGATTGAAGTGTTTTAAGACTCTTTCCAAGTTGATTTTCTACTTCAGCCTTGCTATTTTTGAACCTTTCAAAGGATTCAGACTTGTGTTTCATTAAGTACAAGTACCCATACCTAGAGTAATTATCAGTAAAGGTGATGAAGTAGGTGTGGTCGGACTTAGTACCAATGCTAAGCGGGCGGAAACATCAGTATGGAAAAAGTCTAATAGGTCTTGAGCACGTTCAGGCTTGCCCTGGAAGGGAAATTTTGTCATTTTTCCTTTGAGAAAGGACTCGCAAGTTGGTAAGGAGTTAATATCTGACATATAAACATGACACTCCTAACCAAATTGTTCATCCTCTTTAAGGAAATGTGACCTACCTAGCATGCCAAAGTTGTGCCGGGTTTAGACTATCGTATTTACTTTTGATTTTTGTTATTTGTGTTTCCACATCGTGAGTTGGAACTTCTCTCAATTTTAAGTTGTGTAGATCGTCTTCGCGTTCCCCAATTCCAACTAAACATTCATTCTTGTAATATTGCAAATCGAATTAGCAAAATGACAAGAATATCCATCACTATCAAGCATAGAAGCGGAAATAATGTTCTTTATTAATTCAGGAAAGAACAAAGCATTCTTTAATAACAACTTGAAATTTGAATGAAAAAATAAATAAACGTCTCCTATTGCTACGACAGCAACTCTTGCCACGTCCATAGCCTTATGTGGGTCTCACCACCCATCCTAAGATGCCGACTTCTTGTCATT
Organism: Dorcoceras hygrometricum; assembly: GCA_001598015.1. Classification (NCBI taxonomy): domain Eukaryota; kingdom Viridiplantae; phylum Streptophyta; class Magnoliopsida; order Lamiales; family Gesneriaceae; genus Dorcoceras; species Dorcoceras hygrometricum. The sequence continues at coordinate 104,936 of KQ999143.1, forward strand.
ACCTACAAGTCATTGCAGATATGAGATCCACATCCGGTATCAAGTACCCAAGAAGTCGAGATAAAAGACATATTTATTTCAATGTAGAATATACCTTTCGTAGTTCGCAGCTGCTCGAGGTAATCCCGACAGTTCCTCCTCCAAGGCCCTGGCTTGTGGCAATGGTGACAAACGTCCTCAGATTTTGCCAGGCCCCGTGCTAATTAACAATAATTAATAGCACATAAACGCGGAAGCATAAAACAGGGCTAAAAATTTTCGAAATCAAATTAGGCTTGAACTCAAATCATCATTTAAAATATCCATACTCAAAATACAGGCCCCGTGCTAATTAACAATAATTAATAGCACATAAACGCGGAAGCATAAAACAGGGCTAAAAATTTTCGAAATCAAATTAGGCTTGAACTCAAATCATCATTTAAAATATCCATACTCAAAATACAAGTTTAAATCTAAACTCATACAACAACAGGTAATTCACATCAAATCAACAGCGATCCCTCGAATACATACAACCTCAGGGCATCCCCTGGATCAATACATAGTAATATAATAACTGGGACTCAAGAAAATGGGGATCGACCAGCTGAAGTTCCAGTCTGTCCAGCTTGGTTACCTGAAGATCCTGCAACTGGGAAACACAGACCCAAACAACAAAAGCAGGAAAAGAAAATATGAGGTCAAGCCTCAGTACGAAGAGCTATCTACAAACAGCAAATCATGCAATATGCTATATCTCAGGTTATGAAATGCATGAGGCTGTCAAAGGAATCGGTCAACAAGGCCTGCTAATCAGCTGGCAGTACATCTCAATCGAGCCTCTATACCCGCACAGTGTATCAACCGGGGAAATCATCGGTCCGTGATCTTCAGGCCCGTCAGCTATCACAGCTCGGTGGTATTCAGACACAACCAATCGGTCGGTCACCACTCCGATGATAGCGTTGGACCTTTTAGGCACGACACATTTGTCTGCCGGTCACAACGTGGCTCTATCTCAGGTCATCAATAAATCAATCTGGCTTAATATGTATGCATGAATGCCATTCAATAATCAATTGTCAATGCATACAATATCAATTCGTGAAAACAGAACATCAATAAACCACACAAGGTAACATCTGTTCACGTAAACACATCATCATCTCGAACAGATCTCAATAACAAGAAATATAGGCATGATCATGCTCATAGCTGTTTACAACAGCTCAACTCGTACCTTCAATTCTCAAGTTCTACTCAACAGATCTCACCAGGCACGGCATCTTCAGCTTACACAACTGCTCCTCACTGGTCACGGCACAACAATACAGCAGGGATTTCCCTATAGCTCAAATCTAGGGCTCGAAAGAGCTAAGGAACTGTCGGGTTCAGCTTGCGAAAACAGTCGAGCAACACTGTTACTTCACAATCCTTCACACACGTCGACTCAAGATTCCCAGCTAGTGTTAATCGAAAGAGCTACTCAAGACGAGCTCAACGCCACCTGTCTCGCTCCAAACAACGGCGGAATTCGACGGCAATTAACCGAAGAAGGGTTCGAATGAACAGTATCTATCGAGGGTTTCGAAGAAGGAGATAAGAAATATCAGGTTCAAAAATACGCTAAGTGTTGAGAAGCACTTGGTATATAAATCCTCGAATCACTACTGCTCTAAGCAATTCAGATCTTTGCTTAAGCTAAGGCACAAATCCTCTCAAAGCTGATACCAGCTTTCGCTCTCTGCTGAAACGATGCAAGCATTCCAACGCTCTTCCAAATCATATAGCAAACGCTTCGCGCCAACTTAACAAAACGACGTAGCATAGGGACACGTCACCTCGCTACCAACGGCTGATCAACAAACCAGCAGCTGAATAAAACAACGCATCAGATCCCTCAACAGTTGATTTCTAACGTGACCAACGGCTGACGCTAAACGTTACACCCAAAACATTGCGGTTCCAACTTATCAAAACGACGTAGTTTCGATACCCGCTAAGAAACACGCTAGCGAAACCAACAGCTGGTTCCTGTTCACAAAACTTCGTCGCTTCAGAGTCTTAGTGCTCTCTGCTGACCATCGCAACTAAAATACCAACGTCTGAAATACCAACAGCTGACGCGATCGCTCATCGATGATGCAAAACCCGAACAGATATCTCTCCTGCGACACCCGAACTCTAAATTCGATGTTGATCTCACCCGAGAACCAGCAAGTCACATATGATCAACTCTAAACCAAATCTGAACACCCATAAATCACAATTCCGTGACAATTTTAATCCAAAAGCTGATTAGCCATTAAATCATACTTAAAATAATTTATAGTCCTCACAGATTTGTTCGGCTTAGGATACCTTTCCTTGAGTTTCTTGTTGGGCTTCTCATCCTTCGCAGGGGCATAACGCTTCTCACCCTTGAGTTTGGGCCCATATTCACTGACGAAGAGCCCAAAAGGAGGACGGGTTTGTCCTTCTTCATGGTCCCTTCAAACACTACGAGCATATTCACCAACTCTTCAAGGGTGGCATCCAGCTTGTTCATGTTGAAGTTGGCCATGAACAGGTCGAATGCAACAGGGAGGGAGAGGTGAAGTAAATCCACAGACAGTTCATGTCGAATCAAGAGCTCGAGACCCACCAATTTTTCAATGAGTCCAATCATACGGACCCCATGCCCACGGACCGAAATCCCCTCGCGCATGCGGCCAGTCTCCTTGACCATAGTGAACTCTTCACCCACCCGAGAGTTCTCCCCGTACAGCTCTTTGAGGTAATGGTGTATGTCAGCAATATACCCGGTCTCCTCGAATTTCCGCAAGCAGTTCGTTGGACATAGAAGCCAACATGTAGCACCGTTCCTTGAGCTCATGGTCCCACCATTTATCCAATTTTTTCATCTCCTCAGGACTGACACCAGCAGGGGCCTCCTTCGGAGGGCTCTTCTCTAGCGTGTAGAGAAGCTTCTCCAAAACCAACACTATCTTGAGGTTGCGTACCCAATCCAAGTAGTTAGTGCCAATCAGTTTGTTGCTATCTTGTTTAGCAGAAAATGGGTTTTTAATTGAAGAAATTTTAATAGCAGTATATACTGAAAAGAAAAACAGACATGCATTACTGACTATTTATGAAAATAAACTATGACATAAAACATGATCATTTAGTTTTATGAATGATGGTCCGAAAAACCAGTTTCCTTAGTGGGAACACAGAAGCCAATCAGAAATCATGGTCCCGAATAATATTATCCAACCATGATCCCCAAAAGGTAGAGCCCAATTGCATCAAATGCAACCCCCATGCTTTTACCTCACATCCAGTAAGGGTCCAATAATATGACGCAGATTACCATCACGTGTCAAGATAACCTGTGAGACCTGGAATTGTGTTTAAGATTAATTGGTATTTAGAGATTCTTGGTGGTTTAAGATCTCTGTTTGAATGTTTAAGTAGTAGTTTCGGGGCAAATTCCTCACTTAGAACAATTCTGGAGGTTTTCGTATTTTTGAAGTATGGGGAGTTATCTGTCAGCAGACATGGTGATGTCATGTTTTCTGTTGTTGTGCGTTGGCGTAGCAATTGCTGACATAAGCTTTGATGTTGAGTTAGCGTGTGTTGTTCTTTGTATTGGTTGCTGCCGACAGCGATTGGATTGGTTTGTTAATGACGTCGTTTAGATTAGTAGAAGCGACACCGTTTTGAGGAGCTAGTGACGTAAGCATATCTGTTTGATTTGGATCAGCAGACGTCAACGTTAGTCAACGTCACTGTAGCTTGCGACTGGTGGTGTGCTACTATAGCTAGCGTTTGGGTAACCAGCTGTTGGCAGAAAATATTACGTAAGCTATGCGACGCCGTTTTAATTAGTTGAAACGCTGCGTTTTGGTTGATGCGTGTAGAAACCAGCCGATGGTTTTAGGCGACCAGCTGATGGCAGATTCGATGACGTAAGTGGCGTGATGTCGTTTTGAATAGAGCTTGTTACCTTGCGTTCGGTTGCTGGTGTGAGCTTTGTACTGTTGAAGAATATGTTGGGTATTTCTTCGTCAGCTTTGCACTGTTCCCGTTACTATCAGCAGTTTGTGCTATCTGTTAGTGTCGGTGGATTTTATATCTGTTTTCTTGCGTGTATTTAAGGAAGACTTGGTCTTTGATTTCAAGCACCAGATCCCATACTTAGCGAAATATTATCTTGGTTGTCGACCTTTGTTCTTCGAACCCTCGGGTACTATTCACCGTTGATTTTATCCGGTAATTCCCATCGTTTCCGACCATCGTTTTGGACGTGCGAGGTAGCGTTGGACTCCTCTTGAGAATCTCTTTCATCTCTTACCCATTTTGGAGGCTATCGTTGGCTAGAACAAAAGCTCGAAGCTACTGTCTTTCAGCCGAGTGTTGTGTACGCAGGTAGCTTTCGAATTCAGTTGTTGGAATCTTGTTCTAGGCCTTGTTTTAAGCTCCTTTTATAGTTGTATGGGTTGTGTAGTTGCTGGTTGAGTTGTTGCTCCCAGCCAGTGTTTGGCCGTGAGTTCTGTTGGTATTTCCTTGAACCTGCTTGTGCGTGTGTTAGCAGGTGTTGGACTTAGATCTCTCGGGCTCTTTGTTGTGGTATTGAGATAGGAATTAAGGTATGGATCTTGAGCTTGTAATTCAGCGTGGAACCTGGCTTGGATAAATTGCGAGATGGCTGTGTTTGGATTGCCGTGCGGTGTTGTTGCTCTGTGTGAGAGCTGTGTATGCTATTTGTGTTTAATTGCTGTGTTGCATATGTTTATATGCTTGTGTTCCAGCATGTTGCATACACGAATGACATTCCATTTCAGTTGTGGCAGCCATTGCCTTGTTTCGTTGTTGCTTCTTTGTTTTCTTACCAGGATGTGAGGGCGAGCGGCGATTCCGCACTCTCATTTCCCATATGCGCCGAGTGGCTAGCTACCACAGTTCATAGGTTGGGTGTTGATGCATCTGGTAAGGGTGGGTGAGTAGGGGTAAGTGGGTAGCACCCACATGTCCTATACTCACCGTGGCCACATATTCTGTTGCAGTTTCCGTTGAGCTGTTGTCTCCATTCTCATGCATAGCATCTGCATTTTATTCTTGTTGTTTACTGCTGTATTATAGTTGCTCTCCGTACTGGGGTTTGACCCCATGTCCCTCTGGGGCTTGGTTTGTTTCCTTGTTTGTGTTGTTTTCAGGAAACCCAGGTTTTACGGCTGGTTGTGGTTTTAACCCAGCTGGTGGTGCCCCAGGAGGTGGTTAGTGTGTCCCAGTGCGTATAGCATATCTATATGTATCAGTTGAGTTAGCCAGGGGATGCCCTGTGCTTCGTTGTTGTATTTAGCTTGTTGGAGTCTGATATATGTTGCTGTTGTTTTTATGCTATACTGTATTGTTATGGCTAGTAGCCTTTGGTTGTTTAGTTGTTTTTACGCCCCAGGAGGTGGTTAGTGTGTCCCAGTGCGTATAGCATATCTATATGTATCAGTTGAGTTAGCCAGGGGATGCCCTGTGCTTCGTTGTTGTATTTAGCTTGTTGGAGTCTGATATATGTTGCTGTTGTTTTTATGCTATACTGTATTGTTATGGCTAGTAGCCTTTGGTTGTTTAGTTGTTTTTACAAACTGGGATCTATTTTAAGTATCGCACTATTTTAAATTATATTGTTTTAACTCGTCAGGCCAAAAGTGAAAATTTTACCCGCTTTTTAATATCTTCCGCATGTGTTTGTATGTTTTACTCTGACAATCGCGCACGGTGGCCGGCCAACGAGCGCAACGCCCGCCGGCCAGCGCGTGGCCGCTGCGCGCAGCAACAGTGCGCATGGTAGTGCACGGTGCGCGCAGCTACAGTGCGTCGTGCGTGCAGCTACAGTGCGCTGGCGCCCCACACTGCGCGCGGCGGCGCCGGCGAACAAAAATTATTTTTTTTATTTTTGAAATTTCGAAACTTGATGCAATATAGGCACAAATTTATGTATTGACAGATCCGAGCCAAAGCTCTGATACCACTGTTGGCGCAGCGGCGGATCTGGATCCCGTTTCCCGGGGCGCAGCGGAAGATTTAATATTTTGCACCGGGAACGATCAATACATAATAATGAAATGCAATAAAACATTCATAGGATGTTTTAGAACGGTACCTTGCTGGAGTCTAGGCGCCTGGCTCCGACCAGTTTCACAGGGAAACTGGCACTTCTACGGTTGGCGACGGTAGTTCTCCGAATCCGGTCCATGACTGGAATCACGGCTCCTTCGTCAGTATGCACTAGAAGAGCTGACGAATTTGCCACGAACGGAATCTCCTCGTCGCGGTGATTGGAACAAGTCCAACCACGAAGGCGGCGGCACACGGCGGCGACGCGTGGAGGAGGCGGCACGGCGGCGCGTGGAGGAGGCGGCGGCCGAGGAGGAGAAGTGGGGGAGGGAGGCGGCTACTAGCTAGGGTTATGAAGTGTGTTGTGTTGCAAGAGCCTCTCCCATGTAGCCCTAGGTCTAGTATAAGTAGACTTATGATGGGCTTGAACCAACCCAATGGGCCTGGGGCGGGCCCAGGTCCATATGAACATTCGGTTCGTTTCTATCATCGTGGCTTCATCATAATCACGATCGACGATCAGATCGGACCGATCTACAAGTTTCCAAAACTTAGTATTATGATGTGAAAACAATTTTTCAGACCACCTAGTCCGAAATTGCAGTTTAGCCCCTCCAAGTTTCAAGGATAGTCAAACTAGCCCAAACTTTAGGGAAATTGCAATTTGACCCCTGTTGACGTTTAGGAAGTCGCACTCCCTAAATTCCTCCTCCTCTGCTCAACACATTGAGCTCAGTTTCCGTGCTGGAATCATGGAACCAGCACTTGTGTGACCCTCAATGGTTCAGGGATACAGCTAGCCGTGTGCCCACAACAATTGCGACTCCGAAATCACAATTTCGGACCGACCCATCGGATCATGGTAAAGCGCCTAGCAACATCGCCCCATGATCCCCTTGTTGGGATCCGGATCGCGCCCCCGGCTAGGCAGCGGAAGAACAGAAAATACATGTCCGGGAGGCGATCAATACGATAAACAAATTCATAATTCGACATTCATAGGGTGTTCAAAACACTACCTTGCTGGCACTTGTGCCTGGCTCCAACCGTAGTTACAATAACGTCGGCTCTTCTCGGTAGATTGCGGTAGATATCGCCAATCCGGTAAATGACCAAAAACGAGACTCCTTCGTCAGCCTGCACTAGAAGGACTGACGAGATCAGCACGAACGGATT
>KQ999143.1:142251-167552 GCA_001598015.1 Dorcoceras hygrometricum
TGTGTGACCCTCAATGGTTCAGGGATACAGCTAGCCATGGGCCCACAACCATTGTGACTCCGAAATCACAATTTCGGACTTGCCCATCGGATCATGGTAAAGCGCCTAGAAACATCGCCCCATGACCCCTAGGTATCACTGATAGTGCCTGCAAGAACCAGTCGGTCATGGTTAGCGTACAGTACGATCCTTTCAATACATATATCCCGATCAGATCAACGACCATTGGTAAATCGAGAGTCGCTAGAGATCTAATAACCATGCATACATCTCGGAGATCAAATAGTGACATCGCGTGTGTTACTAGGTAAACCCATTTACCTAAAACACATCTAGTACTCTGGCCAGAGATTTATCACACTATTATCTCCTCAGACAGCATAGGATATCCACGCACAAAGGCGAGCGGTGAATCCTCGACAACGAAGCATCGACTCCTACATGCATCGGAACCTCACCCAATCCCACCACCTAATGACCCCAACTGAGTCGGTAAATGGGTCAAAGTTAGGCACCTATCATGTAGAGTCTCAATGACGTTTCGAGTAGCGAGGACTAATCGGTACAACCAATACCTCAGACTTATCCACTCGACAAATGGTAACCACTTGGAAAGTCCGAAAGAGGGTAGTTCGATAGATCATAAGGTCACTATCCATCTGCATGCTTGGAACATCACAATGTTCCCTACCATAAACATGGTACTTCACATCGCAGATGCTAGTCTCAAGCTCGGGCGGCCTTATCCTCATTTTGACGGCCCAATCGACTAGGAACGTGTTCAGAATACACAGTGACTATTAGATGTGTTTCATGATAGCCATCATATCCACTATCACATCTAACATACACTATGGTGCATTTTAGGTCTTTATCCAATACAATTTTTAACATTATAACATAATGAAAAAAAAGAATGCCATATAACAATACGAATTTCATAAATAAAGATTGTTATACAAAGAGTCAATAAAACCCACACGCCACAAGTTGGCTAGTTGGGCATCTACTCTAACAGTAACGCCCTTTAGTGAGTCCAGTTGATAGAAGTCATTTTTAAACCGGTCTATAGGACACTGTTAGATTTCGTTTTGTCACATGACTTCATAATTATCATTAAACTAAGTTCCTTGAATTTAATCATGAAAATTTAATCTTGATATAAATTTTAAATCACATTTAAAATGAGGGATTTTATTTTTGAAAATTTTTGGTCTCATTAATTTTAAAATCATATTTAAAACACATACGGTTTGAACAACAAGATATATCAAATATATATGTATACTAATTATTCCATAATCATGTTATCTATAGCATCAATCAAATTAATTAACATAAATAAAATAATCAAATAAAATTTGGATTTATCTAAACAATCATATTTTAATATAAAATCATATGTTATAGATAAAATTATATTTTGTCATTTTAATTGCATCAAAAGAATTATTTTAATGAAATTCACGTATGATCAATCCGAGCCTAAAGCTCTGATACCACTGTTGGAGCAACGATGCATCCAGATCACGCATCCACGGTGCAGCGGAAGTTTTAAATATTTTATGTTCGGGAACGCTCATACACGAATAAAACAAAAGATAAACATGCATAGGATGTTTAGAAATATTTACCTTTGGTGACTTCGCGCCTGACTCCGATTATTCCAGTTTTACACAGCAATAGTACTTCAAAGGTTGAATCTCTGATTGTTCGCCTAATCCGGTCCACGATCGGTTTCCAAATTCCTTCGCTTCCTTGCACTAGAAAGCATAGAGAATTGTCACGAACGGATTCTCCTTGCCAAGACTGTTGGAACGGGGTCCGGATTAATGCGGAAGCGACGATGGCGGGATGAGGCCGAGAGTGGATGGGAGGGGAGAGGAATGTTATGAATCATAATTAAGTGGGTTTTCCTTCTGCTCTTTTGAAAGTGTCTCCTCATTGCCATATTTATAGGTAGAGGGCTAGAGATTTTGAGTTGAACGAAATAGGGAACATTTGGTTCAACTCAAACAGTAAACATTCGGTACAACTAAAACTATGAACATTCGGTTCAAGTCAAACTAGGAACATTTGGTTCATGTCAAATGGGGAACATTGGTTTCGACTCCCTCGATTGTGGTCTCATCATAATCCCAATCGATGATCAAATATCACCGATGTGATCATTTTACAAAACAGATCATTGTGAGACCCGAAAGATTTGTGGATCAATTAAGTTAATTAATCAGGTTTAGTGTAGACCAGATCTGGCATGAGCAGATCTGGGACGGGTCAGCTTTGAGCTGGTATGCTTGGTGAACGTAATCGGGTCTCTATGTAAGTGTATTGGAAGCAGCTCTGGACGGTTGGAGAGTTTTACGGGATAGTAACCAGATTTGGTAGTTGATAAATGCTGGTTCGTAACTTCGGATTTAGCGCTGGTTGATGGTAATCAAGGCTAGTAGTCAAATCTGGTTGTCTCAAGCCTTTCTGGGTACGCTAGTTGAATCCCCGCATGGATAGCGAAGCGACATCATTTGGGAGAAACCAGATTTGAGGTGCGCAAGTTAGTAGTATTGTGGGAACCGGCCGGATTTGTGGTTTGGTGTAGACCGGTGCGGTTCATGGAGTTCAGATTTGACTGGTCTTCGTGCGTGAGATTTGAGTGTTTTGGTTTGAAGAGATGTGACGCCGTTTAGCGAGACACGTGTATGAATTAGCTGGATTATTGTACGATGTCGTTTAGAGGAACCAGCTGAGATCAGAGATCTGGATGTGTGGGAGTTGGTCGCTTTGAGCGTGTTCATGTGCGAAGTCGTTTGGAGGAGTCCAAATCTGTTTTGGCATACAGATCTGGAGTAGTACTCAGATCTGAGATGGTGTTGGCTGTGAAGCCCTGTGTTGTCGATGGCTACTGTTCATCAGATTTGGAGAGACTTAAGTTGTTTATAACAGAGGACTTTGACCATTCGTACGCGATATCTTTCCCCGACACTTAGAATATTTCCTCATGAGTTTACTCTATCATGATACCATAGTTACTGTTCACCGAACCTTATCTTCTCTGATTGTCGGTGGTAGAAGTCTCCGACTGGAGCAAGATTGGTAGCGTTGAGTTCCCTTGTAGAGACACTTCCATTACTACCACTTTCAAAACTTGGGTTAAGCTGGAAGAAGAACGGGAAGGAACTACAGTGCGTCGTTGTTCGTTTGCGTGCAGATTTGGGTCTTTTGTTCAGGTAGTGTTTCGAGTAAGTACTAGATTCTACCTTGTGCTTCGTTTAGAGCTTGTTTTTGTGCTAGAAAGGTAGAATAGAGCTGGGTTGAGCTGGTGGCTCCCAGTTTGTGTTTCTGTGCGTAAAGTCCCTGAGCTGGTTGTTGTTGTCTGGCCTATAAGGTGGCAGATTTGAGTTACTCGGGACTTTTTTGTGGTAATTATAGCTCAGAAACTGAAGGTACGGATTTGAGCTTGTTTACAGCTTTGGGATTAGGCATGGATATATGTGTATGCTTGCTGGTATGCGTGTATTGTGTGCTGTATTATCGTTGTTGCTTACTGCTATTCTCTATGCTAATTATTGTAAGCTGCTGCATTGACATACACGCATCTTTCTTGTTGAGCTCATATCTACAGCTTTGGGATTAGGCATGGATATATGTGTATGCTTGCTGGTATGCGTGTATTGTGTGCTGTATTATCGTTGTTGCTTACTGCTATTCTCTATGCTAATTATTGTAAGCTGCTGCATTGACATACACGCATCTTTCTTGTTGAGCTCATATCTGTTAGCCGTTGTTGTTGTTGTGCTAATCCGTATGTACCAGGAGCTGTTGTTAAGGACGAGCGGCAATACCGTGCTCCTCATCTCTCTGTTGGGTTATCTGTTAGCCGCTATGAGACGAGTGGATAGCTACCACGCTCTCATGAGCTTTGGCAACAGCAGGTTGAGTGATTTGTTTATGCTCCGGTACCGTGTTTTGAGACGAGTGGATAGCTACCACGCTATCACATACTCCGTGGCCACTATCTGTTGTTCGATCTGTTGACAACTGCTGAGCTAGTTCTTGAGCTCCTTTGGCTTTCTGATTTGTTTGTAGCCTTCGCATCCTGCCGTATCATGCATAGCACGTGCATATTTATCTGTTGCTATCTATTGTTGTTTTTATTGCTATCCGTACTGGGGTTTGACCCCATGTCCCTCTGCGGATGGTTGTTGGTTATATTTGTGTTGTTCAAGTTACCAAAGTTTCTCAGCTGGTCGTAGAGATGACTCAGCTGGTGGTGCCTCGGGAGGTGGATATAGTGTCCCAGTTATGTATATTATATAATAATGCAATAGAGTCCTTGTCGGGGAATGTCCCGTAAGGATGTAATATTCTATTGCTGATTATTAGTTTTGTTGTTGGGATACTCAATGCTTGTAGTTGTGTTATGCAACTGTTAGTGTTCAGCTTTTGGGTTGTTGTAAAACCAGTATTTTGAGTATCAATGTATTTTATTATGTTTTCTAAGTCATGCCAAAGAGAAAAATTTTTAGCCACTTTTTAAATGCTTCCGTATTGATTATTGCGTGGTTAATCTCTGGTTTGTGCATAGGGCCTGACATTTTTGGTATCAGAGTTTAAACTGGGATAAGCTCGAATTCTTTTGATCACACTTGAGTCTAGCCACTTTGGTTTCTTGTTGCATGTTCTTGACTATGTGCTGTATTTGCTGTGTGATATTACTGTATTAGTGTTTGCCTAGATGCCGCGACGTAGGGGTAGAGCTACCAGGTAGATCCCGTCTGAGTCTGAAGGTCAGAACGAGGAAGGGGAATGTAATGTTCCGTAGACGTGCTAGGAAGGTTGTCGATGAGGTAGATATGTTGGCAGCCCGTGTGGACGAGATGGAACTGATCATTGCGAGGTATCAGCGTATGAATCCTCAGACTTTTGATGGTGACGAGAGTAGTTCCGATGCTACAAGATTGTTTGATAGAGTGCGCTATGATGATGAGCGTAGATTGAGTTTGGCGACCTTCCATCTGAGGAAGAATGCAGAGCGCTGGTGGAGAGGCGCTTCACATACTCTCGAGGAGACTGGTATGGGGATTACTTGGCACAGTTTTTGTACTGCGTTCCGTCAGGAGTATGTTTCTGGCTGCGAGAGGGCAAAGAGGAACAAATTCTTGGAAGGACTTAATGAGGATCTTTATTCCTTGAATTTGGCGGGTTCACCTATCAGTTATGCGGACGCGGTGGACAAGGCTATGGATATCGAGGAAGGGTTGCGGAACCGTAGGTCTCGGATTCAGCCTCAAGCTGCTCAAGGTTCACGTCCCAATGTTCCAGGGGCGCAACTTCCCCAATTTCCCCAGTCATCCCAGCATCTGCAGCAGTCAGCGCAACATTCTGGACGCCACAGGTTTAGGTCCCGTGGCCATCGGTTCAAGAAGAAGCAGGGTTCTAGTTCTATTGATTCCGATAGTTCGAGCAGCAGTAGCAGCCCTAGGGCTATTTTCTGTGGTCAGTGTGGAGGAAAACACCCTACGACGTAGTGTGTGGGGGTTCAGGGTGCTTGCAATAATTTTGGGCACTATGGACATTTTGCGAGAGGATGTCCATTGGGATCTCAGCACATCGCTGCCCCACCCCAGGGTCATTTTGGTGGGTCATCTCGAGGTCGTTTTTTTCCGGTTCAACAGCAGAGGGTAGGGGAAGCTCAGCATAGACCGTTTCAGCAGCCTGGTCCTTCTCGTTTTGGACAGTCTTCCCAGCCCCAGTTCTCAGGACCTCAACATGCCCAGGTTAATGCCACGACGCGGGAGCAAGCGGAGGGCACTCCAGGAGGAGTGATCGCAGGTACTTGTATTGTTTTTTATTTTCCGCACATGTATTGTTTGATACTAGAGCATCAAACTCGTTTATAGCTGATGATTTGTGGTTGAGCATGGTTTGCATACCACTATTTTGCGTGATGTTGTTTCTGTTGTGACTCTTGCCAGCGTGAGCTGTTATCCCAAGAGGTTGTGTGAATGGCATTCTTAGTGTGACGTCCCAATCCTCATGGGGTCACGAAAGAATAATAAAAAGAAAAGAAGGGCTGAATGAGAATTGTTATAAGCTGTATTTCTTATAACTAAATAAAAATTCAAACATAAACATAATATGGCGCCAGATACTGGAACGGTTGAAATAATTTCTTTAATAACAGATGTTACAAAAGTGCAAAATGCGATATTACAACTTTGCAATTCTATGTGAATTTACTATTGTTGTAATGGATCTAATACAGACTTAACAAAAGATCAAAAACAACAACAGCTGCTGCAGAAAAACATCGGCCGTAGATAAACACAATCACCACAGCTGGTTCAGTCGCTGCCTCCCGCCTGCCCCAGCTCTGTCCCACCTGCACCATTTTAAAACTAATGAGCCTAGGGTCTCAGCAAGTAAAATCTGAAGATAACAATTTCGCATAATGCAGGCAGACATCTAAACATATCGTAACTTAATAAAACAGTTTAAAGGAAGTCATTCATCAGCTTTCATAAACTTTCTTTCGTTAAACTTGGAAATGGGGAAGATGACCCAGATCCCATTCTTATTTTCTTGTGATTTATTGCTTAGAAGCTCTCCTTAGGTCCGTGGTGCACCTGATCAAGTGACTACTGATATCAGCCTTAGCATTTAGCTCGTGGTGAAGGGGCAACTGACATCTGGACAGCTGCTCACCCCTCCATGGTGACCGTCTGTTATCTATGCCATAAATCCTTAAATTGAAACGTTCTTCCTTTAAACTCATAGCTGGTTGAAATTTAATTTTGAAATCATCGTTCGGGTTCACAATGCTTCGAAATTATTTCTTTAAAACTTCTTTCAAACTTTGTCGAGTATCGGGTTCGACTACTGAGACTTATCGCTAAGAGGAATCAGTTGTTGGTTCTAAGAAAATCAGCTGTTGGATAAGAATCAGCTGTTGGATAAAAATCAGCTATTGGTTTATGAACAATCAGACGCTGGTTCTAAGAAAATCATCTGTTGGATAAGAATCAGCTGTTGGATAAAAATCAGTTGTTGGATAAAAATCACCTGTTGGTTTATGAACAATCAGACGCTGGTTCTAAGAAAATCAGCTGTTGGATAAGAATCTGCTGTTGGATAAAAATCAACTGTTGGTTGTTGACCGTAGTCAACTCAGCTGTAAGTTAAAAAATAATTAAGGACTAACCCAATTTAGACGAAAAACGACTCACGGCTGAACTCAACACTTAGAATTCTCTTAACACAAAGGTAACTGCTGAAAAGGGGAACTACTGATTATAACTTGGTGTTGTAACATCAAAACAACGGCTGCGCTATCAGCCTTTGCCTATCAAACCAGCCTTAACTTCTAATTCGAATAGCAACTCCGATTACATAGCGTCAAGTTCCGATGTTACCATCCACCAGAAGGAAGAACATTCATGAACATACTACTTAAACCCGATTGCTCAACATTTTAAAACAACATTTTCATCTTCTTCATCGAAGCACTCTTTAAAATTTTGTAACAGAAACAAAACTGGAACCCGATCATCCATCCATTTTCTTAAACATGCTTAAACATGAACATAACTTATCTTAACATAAACAGGCAACAATCATGCACTGAAGAACAATATATGCTTTAAAATGGCGTATAAAGAATCAGTCTTTACTTGCCTTAAACCTGCGAAACACAGAAGCAGCGGGTCTCAACAGGAGTTCTCCACAAGCACCACTACGAGCACTTTTAAGTTTTTAGAGAGAAAGAGAGAAATTTCTGGACAACGATGAAACTCTCTTGTTATGAAAACAATCATATACGGGATATGACTTGTAGTAGGTATTAACACTCGAGTAGGCATGGGATCCTACCAACCCATGTCCTTTTCAAAAGAATTTGTAAAATACTTCCTACTACTATTTTGAATTTGAAAACTTTACCAAAACATTTTAAAAGAACTATTTTTGTCCAGCTGAGGGCATTTTAAACCAAAATCTGAATATGCTCGTGTTTATGCTCGGGCGACAGCTGCCTGGAAACCTTCCGCGTCATGTCTCAAAGCAACAACTGAAAATCAGCTGTTACAACAAACGAAATAAACTTAAGGCTGAAATACGCAATATCAAATAAGCCCTTGAAATAGAAAAGGGTTAAATATGTGGTCCTATGGATTTTGGGGCGTTACAACTCTACCCTCCTTAAAGAAATTTCGTCCTCGAAATTCACTTACCAAACAGTTCTGTGTAACGACTAAGCATATCAGCTTCTGTTTCCCACGTAGCTTCTCGTTCAAATTGATTGAACCATTGCACCTTAACCATAGGAATACTATGGTTTCTCATCTTTCTAATTTCTCGAAGAAGAATCCTCTCGGGTCTCTCTTCGTAACTTAAATCTGATGCTAGCTGAATAGGTTCATGACTTAATACGTGAGATGGGTTAGGAATATACTTCCTCAAAGCTGATACATGGAATACGCTGTGCACTGCTGACAGCTGTGGGGGCAACGCTAAACGATAGGCTAACGTCCCTACTCTTTCTAAAATCTCATATGGTCCAATATATCTGGGACTCAGTTTCCGTTTCTTCCCAAAACGCACAATTCCCTTCATTGGAGCAACTATAAAAAATACATGATCGCCGACTTCAAAATTTAGCTCCTTTCTCCGGTTGTCTGCGTAACACTTTTGCCTGCTTTGAGCAGCCTTCATCCGCTCCTTTATCTTCCTAACAGCTGATGATGTTTGCTCCACTACATCTGGTCCTAAACCAGCTCTTTCACCAACTTCATCCCAGTGAAGATGTGTTCTATATTTACGACCGCGTTCTAGAGTGCTTCATATGGAGCCATCTGTATAGCTGATTGATAACTATTATTATACACAAACTCTACTAGAGGTAAATTCAGCTCCCAGCCTTCGGAAAAATCCACAATACAAGCTCTGAGCAAATCTTCCAGAATCTGGATCACTCTTTCCAATTTTCCATCTGTCTGGGGGTGAAAAGCTGTGCTAAAAGTTAGCTTCGTACCCATAGCTTTATGCAAACTCTTCCACAATGCTGACGTAAATTTCGGATCCCTGTCAGAAACAATTGAAACGGGAACACCATGCAGCCTCACTACTTCTTTTATATACAATTCTGCGTATCTGCCACATCGTATGTCGTCTTCACTGGCAAAAAGTGGGCAGACTTAGTCTATCGATTATTACCCAAATGGAATTATGCCCTTGGGAAGTCCTTGGTATTCCCACTACAAAATCCATAGCTATGCATTCCCACTTCCATTCGGGAATAGGCAGTGGCTTCAACAACCCAGCTGGTCTTTGATTTTCAGCCTTCACCAGCTGACAAGTTAAACATTCCGAGACAAATCTGGCAATGTCTCGTTTCATCCCTGGCAACCAGTACAACTGCTGGAGGTCTTTATACATTTTAGTACTCCCTGGATGTACAATATAAGGGGCTGTATGGGCTTCTGCCATCAAATCTGATCTCAAGGTGTCCATTGTGGCACCCAGATTCTTCCTTGAAATCTGATTACTCCACCGTCTGAAAAGTAGAGACTGCTACCTCTTCCCCTATCTTGCTTAACCCACTTCTGAAGCTGTTCATCTTTCGGCTGACCCTCACGAATTTGGTCCACCAAATCTGATCTCACCGAGAGATCTGCTAAGACTGACTTGCTGCTGCTGGTTACTAGTTCTAGTCCCAACTTCTCAATTTCAGCTGCCAAGGGTCTTTGGACAGTGAGCTGTGCTAGTCCAACGAACTTTCTAATCAAAGCATCAGCAACCACATTATCTTTTCCTGGGTGATAGCTGATCGTACAATCATAATCTTTTACCAGCTCCAGCTATCTCCTCTGCCTCATATTCAGCTCCTTTTGAGTGAAAAAGTATTTGAGGCTCTTATGATCTGTGAATATCTCACACTTCTCCCCATACAAATAATGTCTCCATATTTTCAAGGCAAACACTATGGCTGCCAGCTCCAAGTCATGAGTGGGATAGTTTTTCTCATGGTCCTTCAGCTGTCGGGAAGCATAGGAGATCACCTTTCGGTCTTGCATCAGTACCGCACCTAAGCCCATCTTAGATGCATCTGCATAATCTTTTACCAGCTCCAGCTATCTCCTCTGACCTCATATTCAGCTCCGTTTTGAGTGAAAAAGTATTTGAGGCTCTTATGATCTGTGAATATCTCACACTTCTCCCCATACAATAATGTCTCCATATTTTCAAGGCAAACACTATGGCTGCCAGCTCCAAGTCATGAGTGGGATAGTTTTTCTCATGGTCCTTCAGCTGTCGGGAAGCATAGGAGATCACCTTTCGGTCTTGCATCAGTACCGCACCTAAGCCCATCTTAGATGCATCTGAATAAATAACAAACTTTCCTTGATCAGACGGCATGGTTAATACTGGTGCTGCTATCTGCGCTTGTTTCAACTTCTCGAATCTGATTTGGCATTCTGGAGTCCAATCATACTTAACCAGCTTCCTTGTTAACGAGGTCAAAGGGACAGATATCTTGGAAAATCCTTGAATGAATCGCCTATAATAACCGGCTAATCCCAAGAAACTCCTTACCTCTAAAACCGACTTTGGTATTGGCCAGTCACGTACAACTTCTACTTTGCCTGGGTCTACTTCCAATCCATCCTTAGATATAATGTGGCCTAAGAATGCTACTTTCTCCAACCAAAAGTCGCATTTACTATACTTAACGTATAGCTGCTTACTCTTTAGAATTTGAAGCACTATCCTTAAATGCTCAACATGTTCAACCTTTGTCTTAGAGTATATTAGGATATCATCTATAAACACAACTACGAACTGATCCAAAAAGGGTTGGAAAACTCTATTCATAAGATCCATAAAAGCTGATGGGGCGTTGGTTAAACCAAAAGGCATCACTAAAATTCTTAGTGACCGTAACGGGTTCTAAAGGCTGTCTTATATATATCGGCGGCCTTAATCTTCAGCTGGTGGTAACCCGACCTTAAATCAATCTTAGAAAAGACTGATGCTCCTTTCAATTGGTCAGAAATATCCTCAATTCTAGGAAGGGGATATTTATTCTTAATGATCATTTTGTTCAGCTCCCTATAGTCTATACACAGTCTCAAGATTCCATCCTTCTTCTTGACAAAAAGAACAGGGGCTCCCCAGGGTGAAGTGCTTGGTCTAATAAATCCTTTTTCTAACAGATCTTGTATCTGTTCCTTTATTTCTTTCATTTCTGAGGGAGCTAAACGATAAGGTGGTCTGGATACAGGGGCTGCTCTTGGAACTAATTTGATCGAAAATTCTAATTCTCTATCTGGCGGCAGTCCTTGTATATCTTCTGGGAAAACTTCAGGAAATTCATTTAACACCTCCACGTCTGAAAGTTGGGGCTTGCTAGTCGCTGCTAAGGACGACAGACTTATCATATATCCTACCCCTCCTTTTCTTAAACATCTCTGAGCCTTAAGTGCTGATATAAGGCGAGGAATCCTCCACGTCTGAGCGGCTTCAAATTGGAACGGGTCTCCTCTAGGCGGGTTAACTGCTACTGCTCAAGTCTTGAAATTAATTACCACTCCATGCTTGGTTAACCAGTCCATCCCCAAAATCATGTCGAACTCAGGCATCGGCAAAACAATCAAATCTATGGAAATCGAATGCCCTTGGAGCCTAAGTTCTAAATTCCTAAACATATCATGGGATACTAATTATTCTCCTGAAGGCACTGTTACACAAAAGCCTACAGCTACACGATCAGGTCCAATGGGTAGCTTCCTAGAAAACTTAGCTGCTATAAATGAATGGGTGGCTCCTGAATCTATCAAAGCCACAGAGGCAAACCAGCTATTAAAATCTCACCCGTAACCACTGTAGAATCTGGATTGGCCTGTTCGGTTGTCATCACATATGCTCGGCTGGTCACCAGCTGTATTGACTTTGGGCAATTCTTCATCATATGCCCTGGTAACCCACACTTGTAGCAGACGTTCTGTCCAAGTCTGCACTGACCGGAGTGTGGCTTCTGGCACTTAGGACACACTGGTCTGTTGTTACCAGCTGGAACTGCAATGATCGGTTGGATAGGCAGAGGCTTCTGTTCCAGTAGGGGCTTCTGCTCTTGAGGCCTCTACTGATTCTTATGCTGCTTCTTGAAAGGCCTTTGATCTTTCTGCTGAGAGGCCTGCCTCTTCTGCTGCGTTTCTTCATCTATATCTTTCCAATCACTCTCAATTCGCAGGGCTCTATCCACTGCTTCTCTATATGTCTTGGGCACAGATAGCCTAACGTTCATCTTGAACATGGGCTTTAACCCTTCCACAAAGTGGCTCAAATTTTCTGCTGGATCATTTCCAATTAGAGGCACAAAATAGCATCCTCTTTCAAACGTCCGCGCATACTCTTGCACAGTCATGCTTCCTTGTTTCAAACTTAGAAACTCTCTTTTCAACTCAGACCTCTTGTCTACTGTGAAGTACTGTTCGTAAAACACTTGCTTGAAATCCTCCCAAGTAAGGTTCATCAAATCCACCGATAGCTTAGCTCCTTCCCACCAAATCATGGCGTCATCCCTCAACATATAGATAGTGCACCTTGGCCTATCTAAATCTGGCATCTGGAGGTACTCAAAGATAACCTCCATCGACTTAATCCAGCTCTCATCAACTAAAGGATCAGTCATACCACTAAATTGGGGTTGGATTCATCTACTGGGATATTTCTTCTTCCTCGACCAGACATCTTAATCTATAGCCCGTAATCCACCACAATGCAATAATCAGAACATGCTAAAGATAAAAACAAATGCTCTGAAACATAAAATAAACTCACAGCGCTGGAGAAACGGTTGACAACTGCTGTTCCAACTGGAAGTGCGAGTGTTTATCTCAGGACCATGCTCTGATACCAAGTTGTGACGTCCCAATCCTCATGGGGTCACGAAATAATAATAAAAAGAAAAGAAGGGCTGAATGGGAATTTTATAAGCTGTATTTCTTATAAATAATCAAAATTCAAACACAAACATAATATGGCGCCAGATAATGGAACGGCTGAAACAATTTCTTTAATAACAGATGTTACAAAAGTGCAAAATGCGATTTTATAACTTTGCAATTCTATATGAATTCACTATTGTTGTAATGGATCTAATACAGACTTAACAAAAAATAAAAAACAACAACAGCTGCTACGGAAAAACATCGGCCGTAGATAAACACAATCACCACAGTTGGTTCAGTCACTGCCTCCCGCCTGCCCCAGCTCTGTCCCACCTGCACCATTTTAATACTAATGAGCCTAGGGGCTCAGAAAGTAAAATCTGAAGATAACTATTTCGCATAATGCAGGAAGACATCTAAACATATCGTAACTTAACAAAACAGTTTAGAGGAAGTCATTCATCAGCTTTCATAAACTTTCTTTCGTTAAACTTGGAATTGGGGAAGATGACCCAGATCCCATTCTTATTTTCTTGTGATTTATGGCTTAGAAGCTCTCCTTAGGTCCGTGGTGAACCTGATCAAGTGACTACTGATATCAGCCTTGGCAATTAGCTCGTGGTGAAGGGGCAACTGACATCTGGACAGCTGCTCACCCCTCCATGGTGACCGTCTGTTATCTATGCCATAAATCCTTAAATTGAAACGTTCTTCCTTTAAACTCATATCTGGTTGAAATTTGATTTTGAAATCATCGTTCGGGTTCACAGTGCTTCGAAATTCTTTCTTTAAAACTTCTTTCAAACTTTGTCGAGTATCTGGTTCGACTACTGAGACTTATCTCTAAGAGGAATCAGTTGTTGGTTCTAAGAAAATCAGCTGTTGGATAAGGATAAACTATTGGATAAAAATCAGCTGTTGGTTTATGAACAATCAGACGCTGGTTCTAAGAAAATCAGCTGTTGGATAAGAATCAGCTGTTGGATAAAAATCAGCTGTTGGTTTATGAACAATTAGAAGCTGGTTCTAAGAAAATCAGCTGTTGGATAAGAATCTGCTGTTGGATAAAAATCAGCTGTTTGTTGTTGACCGTAGTCAACTCAGCTGTAAGTTAAACAATAATGGACTAACCCAATTTAGACGCAAAACGACTCACGGCTGAACGCAACACTTAGAATTCTCTTAAAACAAAGGTAACTGCTGAAAAGGGGAACTACTGATTATAACTTGGGGTTTTAACATCAAAACGACTGCTGCGCTATCAGCCGTTGCCTATCAAACCAGACTTAACTTCTGATTCGACTAGAAACTCCGATTACATAGCATCAAGTTCCGATGTTACCATCCACCGGAAGGAAGAACATTCATGAACGTACTACTTAAACCCGATTGCTCAAAATTTTAAAACAACATTTTCATCTTCTTCATCGAAGCACTCTTTAAAATTTTGTAACAGAAACAAAACTGGAATCCGATCATCCATCCATTTTCTTAAACATGCTTAAACATGAACATAACTTATCTTAACATAAACAGGAAACAATCATGCACTGAAGAACAATATATGCTTTAAAATGGCGTAGAAAGAATCAGTCTTTACTTGCCTTAAACCTGCGAAACACAGAAGCAGCGGGTCTCAACAGGAGTTCTCCACAAGCACCACTACGAGCACTTTTAAGTTTTTAGAGAGAAAGAGAGAAATTTCTGGACAACGATGAAACTCTCTTGTTATGAAACCAATCATATACGGGATATGACTTGTAGTAGGTATTAACACTCGAGTAGGCATGGGATCCTACCAACCCGTGTCCTTTTCAAAAGAATTTGTAAAATACTTCCTACTACTATTTTGAATTTGAAAACTTTACCAAAACATTTTAAAAGAACTATTTTTGTTCAGCTGAGGGCATTTTAAACCAAAATCTGAATATGCTCGTGTTTATGCTCGGGCGACAGCTGCCTGGAAACCTTCCGCGTCATGTCTCAAAGCAACAACTGAAAATCAGCTGTTAAAACAAACGAAATAAACTTAAGGCTGAAATACGCAATATCATTAAGCCCTTGAAATAGAAAAGGGTTAAATATGTGGTCCTATGGATTTTGGGGCGTTACACTTATATTTGGTGAGAATATGTTTGTAGCGAACTTGATTAGGTTGGTGACGTGGTATTTCGATTGCATAGTGGGAATGGACGTGTTGTCTAGTTTTAGGACCAACGTGGACATTTTCCATGGCGTTGTGCATTTTCATCCACAGTTTGGCAAGAAGTGGAACTTCTATGGTCAGGATTCCCAATCGAAGATTCCGTTGATCTCTGCTATGGAGATGTTTGGTTTATTGTAATTGGACAATGTCGGGTTCATGATTTATGCCTTGCATGCATCCTCGAAGTCGTTTGTGGAGCTTAGTGACATTCCCGTCGCTCGTGATTTCCCTGATGTGTTTTCGGAGGAGATTCCTGGTTTTCCTCTGAGGAGGGAGATCGAATTCAGCATTGAGTTGGTACCTGGTACAACTCCTATCTTGCGAACTCCGCATCGTTTAGCGCCAGCTGAGTTGAGGGAGCTGAAGGTACAACTTATTGATTTGTTGAAGAAAGGTTTTCTTCGATCGAGCATGTCACCGTGGGGAGCTCCTATCTTGTTTGTGAAGAAGAAGGATGGTTCGAAGAGGATGTGCATCGACTTCCGGCAACTGAACAAGGCTACTGTGAAGAATAAGTACCCTTTACCGAGGATCGACGATTTGTTTGATCAGCTTCAAGGTTCATATGTGTTTTCTAAGATTGATCTGTGTTCAGGGTATCATCAGTTGCGGATTCGTGAGCAAGATGTTGCGAAAACTACGTTTAATATGAGGTATGGGCATTACGAGTTTTTGGTTAATGCCTTTTGGTTTGACTAATGCCCCTGCAATTTTCATGGATTTGATGAATCGAGTCTTTAGAGAGTTTATCGATCAGTTTGTGATTGTTTTAATTGATGATATTTTGGTTTAATCGAACACTCTGATGCAACATAAAGAGAATTTGAGGTTGGTTCTCCAAACACTACGAGACTCGTAGTTGTACGCCAAGTTTTCTAAGTGCTAGTTTTCGTTGGATAGAGTAGTGTTTCTGGGTTCATGTCATTTCGGCCAATGGATTGCCTGTTGATCCCAGTAAGGTGGAGGCCGTAGTGAAATGGGAACGTCCCAAGAATGTTTCAGAGATTCATAGCTTTTTGGGATTGGCTAGCTATTATCGATGCTTCATTGAGGGATTCTCTGGTATAGCTAAGCCTATGATGCAGCTGACCCAGAAAGACAAGAGATTTGTTTGGTCGGAGCAATGCGAGAACAACTTTCAATTTCTCAAAAGAAGCTAACTTCAGCGCCTGTGTTAGCTTTGCCTTCAGGTTCAGGAGGTTTTGTGGTGTGTTCCGATGCTTTGCTTAATGGATTGAGTTGCGCATTGATGCATCATGGTCGAGTCATTGTGTATGCCTCCAGTCAGTTGAAACCCATGAGACTCGATACCCAGTTCATGATTTGGAGTTGGATTCCGTTGTCTTTGCTTTGAAGATTTGGAACCACTATCTGTATGGTGAACAGTTTATGGTGTATACATACCAAAAGACTCTCCAGTATCTTTTCTCTCAGTCAGATTTGAATATGAGACAGCGTAGATGGATGGAGCTGCTTAAAGATTTTGATTGCGAGATTCAGTATCAGCCTGGGAAAGTGAATGTATTTGTTGATGCGCTGAGCAGGAAAGCTCAAGTGTTGATGCTTGCATCATTATCTATCTCGAAGGTTGATGAGCATCTGAGCACTACTGGTTGGCGTTATTACCCAGGTGATGATTATGTTGTGGTGTCATCTTTTCAAGTTGAGCCACAGATTGTTGCAAGTATTAGGGCAGCTCAGAGAACAGATCCACACATTCATGAGTTGAAGTTGAAAACTCGAGCTGTACAGTTGGACGATTATTCAGTCACGTCTGATGGTTGTTTGAGATTTTGTGACAGGTTGGTAGTGCTAAATCTGATTGAATTGAAGGAGTAGATCTTGAGAGAAGCTCACTGTAGTAGACATAGTGTCCATCCTGGTGCAAGGAAGATGTACCATGCCTTAAATCCGCACTATTGGTGGGCAGGTTGGAAGAGCGATGTTGCTGGTTTTGTCGCTCGTCTGAATTTTCAACAGGTTAAGGCGGAAAGGATGAAACCTGGTGGTTTATTGCAGAGTTTAGAGGTACCCCCATGGAATTGGGAGCATGTAGCTATGGATTTTGTGACCCATTTGCCTCGTTCCAGCCGAGGTTGTGATGCCATTTGGGTAGTAATTGTTAGAATTTCTAAGTCAGCTCACTTCATTCCCTACAATATGACGTATTCTTTGAGGAAAATGGCGAAACTGTATATAGATTTCGTGGTGTGATTGCATGAAGTTCCTGTGTCCATAGTTTTAGACCGAGATCCGAGGTTTACTTCTAGATTTTGGAAGAGTTTGCAAGCAGCATTGGGCACCAGATTGGTAATGAGTACAGCCTATCATCCCCAAATCGATGGTCAATCTGAGAGAACGATTCAGACCATGGAGGATATGTTGAGAGCTGTTGTTATAGATTTAAGTGGTGGATGGCAAGATTCATGTCGTTGGTAGAATTTTCTTATAACAACAGCTACCAAGTAACGATTGGAATGACACCATTCGAAGCGTTGTATGGTAGAAATTTTAGATCGCCGATCTGTTGGGAAGAAGTGGAGAAGCAGTTGTCTTCTCCTGAATTTGTGCAGCATATGAGAGATCAAGTAGATTTTATTAGACAGCGTATGAGCTGCACAAGATTGCCAAGATAGCTATGCGAACCGCAGGCGTAGGCCTTTAGAGTTTCAAGTTGGTGATAAAGTGTTCTTGAAAGTTTCTCCTTTCAGAAGTGTTATGAGATTTGGGCACAAGGGAAAATTGGCTCCTCGTTATGTTGGACCTTATGAGATTCTGGAGAGGATCGGTCCCTTGGCTTATTGTTTGTTGTTGCCACCAGATCTGTCCTCCTTACATGATGTGTTTCATGTGTCTATGATTAGGAAGTATGAGCCGGATACTTCTCATGTGTTGCGAACTGACGAGGTGGAGCTGGATCGAACTTTGAGTTATGTTGAGTATCCCTTGCAGATTTTGGACATGAAGGAGAAACAGCTCAGGAACAATACCATTCACTTGGTGATGGTCCATTGGAGCATGCATGGTAGAGAAGAAGCTACGTGGGACTTGGAGGAGAAGATGCAATGTGAGTGGCCTCATCTGTTTGAGTAGATCTTGCGTTAACTCCAGTAGCTAGTTTGTTTGTTGTCGTTTTGCCCAGTTATCTTGAATTCTTGGTTAGTAGTTTCCTCTTGCGTGTTAGAGTGTTTCTTGTTGTATCGTGCGTAGCGTTATTTTTTCCAGTGTTGGTTATTTTTTTTGAGTTTATGTTCAGTTCTGGAGTTGTCGTTTGATTTCGAGGACGAAATCTTATTTTAGTGTGGGAGGAATGTGAGACCCGAAATATTTGTGGAACAATTAAGTTAATTAATCGGGTTTAGTATAGACCAGATCTGGCGTGAGCAGATCTGGGATGTGCCAGCTTTCAGCTGGTATGTTTGGTAAACGTAATCGGGTCTCTATGTAAGTGTATTGGAAGCAGCTCTGGACGGTTGGAGAGTTTTACGGGATAGTAACCAGATTTGGGAGTTGAGAAGTGTTGGTTGGTAACTTCGGCTTTAGCGCTGATTGATGGTAATCAAGGCTAGTAGTCAAATCTGGTTGTCGCAAGCCTTTCTGGGTACGCTGGTTGAATCCCTGCATGGATAACGAAGCGACATCGTTTTGGAGAAACCATATTTTAGGTGCGCAAGTTACTAGTATTGTGCGAACCGGCCCGGTTTGTTGTTTTGGTTTAGACTGGTGCGGTTCATGGCTTTCAGATTTGACTGGTATTCGTGCGTGAGATCTGAGTGTTTTGGTTTGGAGCGATGCGACGCTGATTAGCGAGACACGTGTATGAATTATCTGGATTGTTGTACGATGTCGTTTAGAGGAACCAGCTGAGATCAGAGATCTGGATGTGTGGGAGCTGGTCGCTTTGAGCGTGTTCATGTGCGACGTCGTTTGGAGGAGTCCAAATCTATTTTGGCGTAGAGTCCAGATCTGGAGTAGTACTCAGATTTGAGCTGGTGACGGCTGTGAAGCCCTGTGTTGTCGGTGGCTACTGTTCATCACATTTGGGGACACTTAAGTTGTTTATAACAGAGGACTTTGACCATTCATACGCGATATCTTTCCCCAACACTTAGAATTTTTCCTCGTGAGTTTACTCTGTCGTGATACCCTAGTTACTGTTCCCCGAACCTTATCTTTCCGGATTGCCGGCGGTAGAAGTCTCCGACTGGAGCAATATTGGTAGCGTTGAGTTCCCCTTGTAGAGACGCTTCCATTACTACCACTTTCGAAGGCTTGGGTTAAGCTGGAAGAAGAACGCGAAGGAGCTACAGTGCGTCGTTGTTCGTTTGCGGGCAGATTTGGGTCTTCTGTTCAGGTAGTGCTTCGAGTAAGTACTAGATTCTACCTTGCGCTTCTTTTAGAGCTAGTTTTTGTGCTAGAAAGGTAGAATAGAGCTGGGTTGAGCTGGTGGCTCCCAGTTTGTGTTTCTGTGCCTAGTGTCCCTGAGCTGGTTGTTGTTGTTTGTCCTAGAAGGTGGCAGATTTGAGTTACTCGGGACTTTTGTTGTGGTAATTATAGCTCAGAAACTGAAGGTACGGATTTGAGCTTGTTTACAGCTTTGGGATTAGGCATGGATATATGTGTATGCTTGCTGGTATGCATGTATTGTGTGCTTTCTTATCGTTGTTACTTACTGCTAGTCTCTGTGCTAATTATTGTAAGATGCTGCATTGCATACACGCATCTTTCTTGTTGAGCTCATATCTGTTAGCCGTTTTTGTTGTTGTGCTAACCCGTATGTACCAGGAGCTGTTGTTGAGGACGAGCCGCAATACCGTGCTCCACATACTCTCTGCTGGGTTATCTGTTAGCCGCTATGAGACGAGTGGATAGCTACCACGCTCTCATGAGCTTTGGCAACAGCAGTTTCTTGTTGAGCTCATATCTGTTAGCCGTTTTTGTTGTTGTGCTAACCCGTATGTACCAGGAGCTGTTGTTGAGGACGAGCCGCAATACCGTGCTCCACATACTCTCTGCTGGGTTATCTGTTAGCCGCTATGAGACGAGTGGATAGCTACCACGCTCTCATGAGCTTTGGCAACAGCAGGTTGAGTGATTTTTTTATGCTCTGGTACCGTGTGTTGAGACGAGTGGATAGCTACCACGCTTTCACATACTCCGTGTCCAATATCCATTTTTCGATCTGTTGACAGATGATGAGCTAGTTATTGAGCTCCTTTGGCTTTCTGATTCGTTTGTAGCCTTCGCATCATGCTGTATCATGCATAGCACGTGCATATTTATCTGTTGCTATCTATTGCTGTTTGTATTGCTCTCCGTACTGGGGTTTGACCCCATGTCGCTCTGGGGCTGCTGTTGGTATCTTTGTGTTGTTCAGATTACCAAGATTTCTCAGCTGGTCGTAGAAATGACTCAGCTGGTGGTGTCCCGAGAGGTGGATAGAGTGTCCCAGTTATGTATATTATATAATAATGCAATAGAGTCGTTGTCGGGGAATGTCCCGTAAGGATGTAATGTTCTATTGCTGATTATTAGTTTTGTTTTTGGGATACTCGATGCTTGTATTTGTGTCATGCAGCTGTTAGTGTTCAGCTTTTGGGTTGTTGAAAACCAGTATTTGCGTATCAATGTATTTTAAATTATGTTTTCTAAGTCAGGCCAAAACGAAAAATTTTAGCCACTTTTCAAATGCTTCCGTATTGATTATTGCATGGTTAATCTCTGATTTGTGCACAGAGCCTGACAATCATTATGATGGAAAATCACATTTTTGGACCACCAAATCTATTTATGACAGGTTTACTCCCATTAGGTAAATATGTAAGTCCTACTCCCTTAGCTAATTTTGGAAGTCATACTCCAAACCTTCCTCCTACTATACTCAACACATTGAGTTCCATATCCGTATGGAAATTGGGAAACCAGTACTTGTGTGACCCTCAATGGTTCAGGGATACAACTAGCCGTGGGCTCACAACTCCTCGTGACTCCGAAAACACATTTTAGGATTGCCCATCGGACCATGGTAAAGCGTCTAGAAACATCGCCCCATGATCCCTAGGTATCACTGATAGTGCCTGCAAGAACCAGTTGGTCATGGTTAGTATAGAGTACAATCCTTTCATCTCAAATACCCCGACCGAATCAATGGACCATTGGTAAATCAAGAGACGCTAGAGATTCGATAGCCATGCATACATCTTGGAGATCAAATAATGACATCGCATGTGCTACTAGGTAAACCTATTTACTTAAAGCACATCTAGTACTCTGGCTAGAAATTTATTACACTATTATCTCCTCAGATAGCATAGGATATCCACGCACAAGGGCGAGTGGTGAATCCTCGATAACGAAGCATCGACTCCTATATGCATCGGGACCTCACCCATTCCCGCCACCTGATGACACCAATGAAGTCGGTAAACGGGTCAAATTGAGGCACCTATCATGTAGAGTCTCAATGACATTTTGAGTATTAAGGACTAATCTGTACAACCAAGACCTCGGACTTAATCCACTTGACAAATGATAACCACTTGGAAAGTCCGAATGAGGATAGTTCGATAGATCACCAGGTCACTATCCATCTGCATGCTCAGAAAATCTCTATGTTCCATACCAATGAAATGTGATACTTTGCATCGAATATGTGATGACACCAATGAAGTCGGTAAACGGGTCAAATTGAGGCACCTATCATGTAGAGTCTCAATGACATTTTGAGTATTAAGGACTAATCTGTACAACCAAGACCTCGGACTTAATCCACTTGACAAATGATAACCACTTGGAAAGTCCGAATGAGGATAGTTCGATAGATCACCAGGTCACTATCCATCTGCATGCTCAGAAAATCTCTATGTTCCATACCAATGAAATGTGATACTTTGCATCGAATATGGTAGTCTCAAGCTCGGACGACCGTTATCCTCTTTTGGACTGCCCAATCGACTAGGAATTCGTTTAGAACACACAGTGACTAATATATGTGTTTAATGTTAGCCATCAAATCCACTATCACATCTAACATACACTATAGTACATTCAATGTCTTTATCCAACAATTTTGTAATCATAATAATGAAGATAAAGAATGCCATAAAAGAATGCGAATTTCATAAATAAATATCGTTTTACATAGAGTCAACAAAAGAAAACCCACATTCCACAAATTGGCTAGATGGACACCTACTCTAACAGTGATACAAAATTTTTCCCCCCGAAATTACTAATAAATTAGCAATTAGAAAAACATTAACGTTAAAGATAATCTTATTATATTTCATATTAAAATTTATACCGCCATAACCACCAAGGATCCGAGGCCTAACACCTTCTAACATGCCACGTCATGAGGTCAGGTTCCAAGGTCTGAAGAGATAACCTGATAGTCGTGCATGATGGATCTGTTTTAAAAAAAGCTCGCTGTGATTGCTTAAGGAGGAGGAACTCTGCAGGAACCTACTGCCGTTGTACAAGATCAGTTCAAAGGCAAGTAAAAGCTGATCATTTGCTACACCATTTGAAGCATATATTGATTTGCTCATTTTATGGATCTGCTTGCCTGTATATTCAAGTTATGTTTAAGTTTATGTTCAATGAAGATTTACGAGTGTTTAAAGAAAAGAAAGATTGGGTTCAAAGATAAGTTTTCTGCTTCCTAGTTTTCCATAATGTTTTACGAAAGTAAAACATGTTTTCAAAGTACTGAGCAGTTCGGATTTGAGTCATGTATGTTCATGAATGTTCTTCTTTCTGGTGAATGGTAACATTGGAATTTGACTCTATGTAATCGGAGATGCTAGTCGAATCAGAAACTAAGTCTGGTTTGATAGGCATAACTGGTATCGTAGATGTCACTCATGATGTTTCAGCACCATGTTCTTATTCAGACTTCATTTCGTATGTTAGCGACGAAATTTCATATTAAAAAACAGAAGTTTTCAATTCAGTTTCGTGTTTTCGCTACACATCAAATTTTGGTCAGAGTTCACAGTATTAAATACTTCACTGCTGAGTCGCTTGCGATTATTTATTGAAATCTGAGTTGACCAACTTAATTGCGTTGACATCTGAGTTGACCAAGTTGCAGCTGTTTTACTCCTAAACACTATTCCGTTGGACATATCTGTTTCACGCTAGTTTTACTATTCTATAATCAGACATCTGTTTCTTTTCTAAACACTATTCCTACGTTGACATATGAGTTGACCAACGACATCTGTTTCAACGTTAGTTATGTATTTTTCACAATCAAGATCTGTTTTGATTTCCAGTATAGTTTCCTATAGAGAAATCTGTTCGCATTTCAGCGATCATTTTCCAGTATTCAAGTCTGATACTCGGTAAGTTTTAAAATCGGAAGCAAGTTTTAAAAGAAGCGAACCCAGTGAGATTTCAAAGGGAATTTCAAAAGAAGATTTCGAAAGAAAGGAGTTTAAAGGAATGAAAGTTTATTTTTTAAGGATTTATGGCATAGATAACAGACGGTCATAAAGGAAGGATGAGCAGCTGTCCAGATGTCAGTTGCCCTTTCATAAAGGAAGGGTGAGCAGTCGTCGAGAGTGTCGATTGCCCTTTCACAATGAGCTATATGCTAGAAGTGATATCAGAAGTCATTTGTACAAGTGCACAACGGACCTAAGGAGAGCTTCTAAGCCATAAATCATAAAGTTTAAGAAATTAAATGAAGGGATCTGGGTTATTGTCCCTGCATCCAAGTTAAGAAAGAAAGTTTAAGAAGTTTACGAAAGAATTTTTATGTAAAAATGATTTCCTTTAAACTCAGTTATGTAAATGTTCAGATGTTTGCCTGAGTTAAATGACTTTGTTATTACTCAGATTTTATTTGCTGAGCCCTTAGGCTCATTAGCTTTAAAAATGGTGCAGGTGAGACAGTTAAAGGACAAGCGGAAGGTGGAAGCTGAGACAGCTGGGTGGTGAAGTGTTTATCTATGGACAGCGTTTTTCGTGTATTATCTGTTGTTGTCTTTTATCTTAGACATCTGTATTAGATCTATTTCAACAGTAGTAAATTGATACAGAATTTCAGATGTTGTAATATCGCAATTGCAGTATATATATATGAAATCTGTTTTCCGCAAAAATTTCAGTACTTGGCGCCGAATGTGTGTATGTCAGTTTTGTGTTATGTTTCGAAATATTCTAAGTTATAAGAAATACAGCTTATAACAAATTGTCGTTTATCCCTTCATATTTATTTCAAATTTTAATTCACCCCAAATTCGTGTCCCCGTGGGTTCGGATGTTCACATAGAATTTGAGCGTTGAGGTACGAATTGAGATTCTGATTACAGCTTTGGCATAAGCGTGTAGTGTTTTGAAGCATGAATGATGCTTTGTGGAATCTGTTTGTGTGATTATTGTGCTTTACGTGAACAGTTGTAGTTGTACCTGAATTTATATGTTCTGTTTACGTAATTTGTGCATATTGAAATCAGATTTGAATTTCATGGCATACATGCATACATATTGAGCCTGATGATTGATTGAGAACCTGAGAAAGAGCCATGTTGTGATCGGCAGACAGATGTGTCGTGCCTGAAAGGTCCAACGCTATCATAGGAGTGGTGACCGACTGATAAGTCTTGTCTGAATACCACCGAGCTGTGATGGGTAATTGAGTGGCCAGCCCTGAAGATCACGGACCAGTGATTTCCACCGGCTGATTGGCTGTTCATGGTAGAGAGGCTCGCTTTTGATTTGCCAGGTGACTCGTTGGCCTAGATTGACCGATTCTTTGACAGCCCTCATTCATTCATGTTTTGATATACTGCATGCTTATGAGTTGCTGTTGTTTTAGTGCTCTTCGTACTGAGTTTTGACCTCGTATTTCTTTTCCTGCTTTTGTGTTCTTGGGTCTGTGTTGCCCATTGCAGGAGCTACAGGTAATCTGGCTGGGCAGAGTGGAGCATCAGCTAGTAGATCCTCGTTTGGTTGAGTCCCAATGAATTTATATTATGTATGGAACCAGGGGATGCCCTGAGTTTTTATGTATTTTGGGGATCTGTATTCGAATTTATTTTGATTACCTGTTTGTTGATCGGATTTTGGGTAAATCCTATTTTGAGTATGAATATTTTGAACGATGTTTTTATGGTTCAGGCCCAACCATTTGAAAATTTTTT
>KQ999143.1:171863-195009 GCA_001598015.1 Dorcoceras hygrometricum
AGCTCACTGCATAGCAGTGAGTCTTGCTCTTTGGACCGTTTCGAGGGATAGCACAGGCTCATGCGAAAATGTGATCTGGAACAGAATCTATGAAGTCTGCTGGAAGAAATGACGAAGAAGAAGATGAACAGTAGAAGTCTGGAATCAGTAGCGCAAGAGCTGGTATCAGCAATGATGACGTCAGCATATCTACTGGAGAAAGCTACGAGCAGCAACGATGACGTCAGCATTGCTGATTGAAAGAAATCGAGAAACAGCTTTGATGACGTCATCATATCAGTTGAAGAAGCTTGTGGCAGCAACCATGACGTCATCATATCTGTTGAAGAAGCTTGTGGCAGCAACCGTGACATCATCGTATCTATTATAGAAGCTGATGAAGAATAGAAGCGAAGCAGCAGAGAAGTTTGAAGTAGCTGTCAACAGTTTATGAATTTAAGATACAACCAGATGTTGAACATTTGAAGAAGCTGTCGACAGCAATGAGTTGAAGAATTAAGCAGAAGCTGTCAACAGTTTATTGTACATGAAGGAATAGAAGCTGTTGGACGCAATCAACGCTCAAAATGGAAAGAATCAATGGCTGAGATTAAGTGGTGCAAATTGCCTGAATTTAAGGGAAAAAGATTTGTACTATTCTGGGAAATAGTACAATTTACAGAGGAGCACTGCACGCATTTGGAAAGACGACGAATTTGGCCTTGACAAGCGCAGAAAAGATTTGGAATTTATCTAACGGCTATAATTTGAATAGAGGCTTATTTATTTGAGTAGAGCGCCATTGAAGACGAGAAGAAGTTGGTCGCTGTGAGGCTGTCGCAGAAAATATCTAAATTTCACAGTGCACCAGCAGAGGGAAAAATGAACAGAAAGACGAAGCAATCGACCGCCATTAGAGAGGATCTTTCACGAGAGTCGATTGCTGAGTTTTAATTAGCTTGTGTAGAGCAATTTCCATAGTGTGTGAGAAACAGAGAGTTGAGAGCTTCATTGTAAAATCTCACACACAGAGATTCATTCACATTCATTGGTGAATGAAGCTCAAAACCATTTCACAACAGGTCCCGTCCAAGCACGATGACGTTAAACTT
The DNA here is from genome assembly GCA_001598015.1 of Dorcoceras hygrometricum. Classification (NCBI taxonomy): domain Eukaryota; kingdom Viridiplantae; phylum Streptophyta; class Magnoliopsida; order Lamiales; family Gesneriaceae; genus Dorcoceras; species Dorcoceras hygrometricum. Next base: position 172,955 of record KQ999143.1, read on the forward strand.
GTGTATGTAGTTAGTCACACAGTTGCGGCTGGTGTGCATTTGTGGAGTCTAGGAGTCCATACAAGTGATGCTTGTGTGGGTGGGTGTTTGCAGATGTGCTGTAACCATCAATGTCTTCTAGTGGAGCCTTCCGAGGTGGAAGCAGGGGAGATGTAGGACATTGAGGTCCGAACTTCCAGAAATAAATCGCTTGTGTATTGTACTCTGTTATTCATTCAGCACCTGCTTTACTTTAGCATCGCATAACATATTTGAAGGCATACACAGTTAGCACACTTGCACAGTCGAACAGATTTATGTTGCACATAAATCTGTTTGAATCGTTTTAAAAAAAAATACTAAGGATTCAGTTCTGGTGTTTCCGCATGATTTTAATTTCATACCAGATCTGTCTCCGATGCTCTTTGTATTTTATATGTTCAAGAACCTTGAGCTATTGCAGCTCGTTTATAGCAGCGCAAAATTTTTACTGTTTGTCAAATCAGCGCTAGCTATCCTTTTGATCCTATTTCTCGGACCAACAATTGGTATCAGAGCAGGTTGTTCTTGAACGAGCACTAATTTTAAAACACATGTGCTATGTTTTAATGTTTAAATATTTTTGAGAAGCTTGTGTATGACAAACATTCACAAATTATCAAGCTCTTATCTTCATATATATATATATATATATATATATATATATATATTTATATTATTGCTCTTTCTTCCCACCTACTCGACCTAACTTAAGCATCAGAGGAGCTTCACCGAAATACTTCCAGTGCCCTTCCTAGTGTCTGTGGTGCACGTCATTATAAGAATACACTCACCTCCATTTGACCTACTCAGTTCCCGAAGAGAGATCTCATGTCATGCCAACCTAGTGATAGCTCTTTGATTGGGAAAAAATTCGATTACATCAATTGGCATCGTATGTGGGAAATAGAGATAAGGTATAAGGAAAAAAAATGCCACCAATAAGGAGCAGACTTCAGGAGACTGGATATAATGGCAGCAACAGTACCAAAACTCTATCTCAGGGACCTGAGAACCAGGGTGTTACGGCTGCTCACATTTCACAATTAGTGGTGACGACTGTTGGAACGAGTTCTATCTCGTCGGTCAAAGGCAAATCCTCCTTCTGGTCCCTAGTTGGAGGAGATTAGAAAGCTTCAGGAAGAAGTTTCTCATTTGAGAGGAGAAAGGAGCTCAGGATGTTGGCGCACAATGGATCCAGATCACGCTCCCGAGGCGCAGCAAAAGTTTAAAAAATTTCTGATCTCCGGGGCGTGCATACGCAAATAACATATAACACTTACAATAATAATAAACACACATAGGATAATTTAGGAGTCACCTTTGGTGACTAGGCGCTTAGCTCTGACCAGTTCTCAGAGGAAGATGGTCCTTCAACAGTTGAATTACGAATAGGGCCTAATCCAGTCCACGATCGAAATCCCTACTCATTTTCTGGTTTGCACTAGAAAACTAGCAAAAATTTTATGGACAAAATATCCTCACCGAGTTGATCACAATGATGTGCGAAAATGGTGGTGGCATGGAGCGGCGGCAGCGACGTCATCGACAGCCCAGAGCAATGGTGCAAAGAAGGCAACAACCAAGAGGATAGGAGAAATGGGGAGAAATGTTAAGCAAGCTTTGGTTGTTTAACTTGGTGTACTTTTCAACCCCTCCCGAGCCTCCTATTTATAGATACTTTATGGGCTCAAACTAGGTTGATGGGCCCAGGGCAAGCCCAAGCCCAATCCAACCAGCTTTGAATCCATCATTGCAATTTCATCATAATCCGGATCGACGATCAGATCGGGCCGATGTGCATGTTCAAAAACTATACATTATGACGCGAAAACATATTTTGTGGACTGCGGAATCTACAATTTGCAGTTCCACTCCAGTAGCTAAAGTGGAAGTCATACTCCTGTAGCCAATTTTGGAATTCATGCTTCCGACTGTACTGAACACCTTGAGTTCCATATCTATATGGGAATTTAAAAACCAGTACATGTGTGAACCTCAATGGTTCAGGAGTACAACTAGACATGGCCTCACAACTCTTTGTGACTCCGAAATACATTTTCGGACTTACCCATCAGATCATGGTAAAGCGTCTAGTAACATCGACCCATGATCCCCTAGGTATCACTTATAGTACCTGCAAGAATCAGTTGGTCATGGTTAGCGTACACTACGATCCTTTCATCTCTAATATCCCGATAGAATCAATGACCATTGGTAAATCAAGAGTCTCTAGAGATTCGATAGCCATGCATACATCTTGGAGATCAAAAAATGACATCATATGTCCTACAAGGTAAACTCATTTGCACTAAAGCGCATCTAGTACTCTGGTCAGAGATTTGTCACACTATTATCTCCCCAGATATCATAAGACATCCACGCACATAGGCTAGTAGTGAATCATCAACAACAAAACATCGAATCCTACATGCATCATGACCTCAGTCAACCTCCCGAGATGATGACCCTCATGGAGTCGGTAAACGAGTCAAAGGAAGGCAACTAACATGTAGAGACTCTATGATGTTTTGAGTAGTAAGAAGTAATCCATACAACCAAGACCTCGGACTTAATCCAATCGACAAATGATAACCACTTGGAAATTCCAAATGAGAGTAGTTCGATAGATCACCGGGTCACTATCCATCTGTATGCTCAGAACATCTCATGTTCCGTACCAGTGAAACGTGGTACCTTGCATCGCAGGTGCTAGTGTCAAGCTCTGGTGGCCCTTATACTTGTTACGGATGGCCAAATCTAATAGGAACCTGTTTATAATGTACAATAACTATTATATGTGTTTCACGATAGCCATCCAATCAACTATTACATCTATGATACACTATAGTACATTCCAAGACATCAGTCGGGCGTTCCTCCATCAGTTCGCCAACAGCAAAAAGCAGCAGATTGAATCTCTTTAATGTCAAGAAAAGAGAACAGGAGAACCTGCGGGAGTTTATCTGGCATCAATAGGACTATCATCGAGGTGCCTTTTGCCACCCCAGACTTGCTGATTGGGGCATTTACTTAGGTTTTGAGAGGAGGTGACTTCTTCATGTCCCAAGTCAAAAACTCGAAGACCTTTGATGAGCTTTTGACCGAGGCTGAGAAGTAGGTCAATGTGTAATAGGTGCAAACAGCTCGGAGGATTGATCAGAAGGCCCCACATAAGCTCATTAAGGAACCTGGAGTAGACAGAATAGCCTCCAGGCCACCTCGACATGAGACCCCCTCGTTGTTGGGGTAATTGCTGCTTGGAAGCCTTTGAAGGTAGGCAAGTCCTGAGCCATGGAGATTTGTGATGAGAGAAGGTTGGTGCAGAGACCTCGAGGGAGCGAAGGAGGCCTGAGGAATCCCAGTTCTGGTAGATTCTGTGACTTTTACTGAGACTATGGCCAAGAAATCTAGATCAAGAGTTTGAGCACACCATCTAAAGTAATACTGACGTCCGAGCTATATTTACTGGAAGCGGGCCACCTCCTCCCCGAAGGAATTGGAGAGGAAGGGAGTTGGCAGCGAGATAGGAAATCCCCGAATAGGGATAGGGTTGACTAGGGTCAAAACCAAAACCCTCCCCGAGAGGAGCCTCACTCACCTCAGCCACGGGGAATTCATTCAAATGATCTTGTGAAGACCTACTGATGGCGACTTCAATAGAGGAAGAAAAGCCAGATGAAAATGCATGGAGAATATGGAGATCGACAAGAGATACCCTGGCCCCACCATCTCATTTGGGCATAGGGCTTGTAAGAAGGAGTCGATACGCACAACAATGCTCTTGGGATCAGAGCCACCAATTATGAGGTGGCTCGCATCTTGATGGATTCAGGGAGCTTGGTGAAGGTGATTTTCAAATGGGCTATGGACCGGCGGGAACCTCAGAGAGTATCATATGGAACCGGTCCAAACTACATTGTTTGGATTCATAGTTCACTCCCTACAAATGATGGGAGTTGTTCTTGTAGGACCGAGCGCTTGCCGCTTTACCAAAAGCTATAGCTTGTGGTTACGGTGCAACTCCAATCTTTTAAACCGTATAGCAACTCAAGCGCCACGGTTCGATCGCTCTACCTAGCAGGGGCAATTATTGCACCTCAACAATCCTCCTCCCAATAATTGCACTCCTTGCAATCAAAGGGAATCGAACCCGTGACCTTGGCTCTGATACCAATTGTAGGACCGAGCGCTTGCCGCTTTACCAAAAGCTATAGCTATTAGCCAAGGTGCAACTTTATTTCCTTATAATGTGGCAGCACAGAGTGCACCTATTATGTGCGTTAGGGTTGGGCTGTTAGGCCCATGAGTTCGGGGAGGTGCGTGTCTAACTGCTGGTGCTGTCTCAATTTACTTAGAGATCAGTCTTACCCTTTCCCCTACCTTCGATCCTATCCCCAGCAGAGATAGTATTACCCGTTAAGATCTGGCATCACTTTTACAGCCCACATGGCCAACCATATCAAGTGGCGCAACGTCAGCAGCTTGACGTACGAGAACTTCCCAGGAGGTCACCCATCCCAGTACTGTTCTCATTCTTGCACGCTTAACTCAACAATCCCCCTCTCTAGAAGTATAGAAAATTTTTCTTGGGAGACTCGAACCCCTGACCTCGCTGTGATACCAATTGTTAGGATCAAGCGCTTACCACTAGGCCAAAAGCTATAGCTAGTGGTAACGGTGCAACTCCAATCTTTTAAACCGTATAGCAACACAAGCGTCACGGTTCGATCGCTCTACCTAGCAGGGGCAATTATTGCACTCCAACAGTTCTCTACCTCTTTTGTTCGGGTCGGGAGAGCTGAGTAAGACCAAGGTCATCAACTTTACTGTGGTAGATTCTCCTTCTTCCTACAATGTGCTCTTGAGGAGACCATTCATGGCTGTTTTCATGGCTTTGGCCTCAGCTTTGCACCAAAATATAAATTACCCATGGAGGATGCTGTCCGAGAAATCATTGGGGATCGGAAGGTTGCTCGAAAGTGCTATATAGAAGAAGTCAGGGTCAAACAGAAGACGACTAAGACCCAAAATTGCATTCACCCAAGCGCTTGAGGAGGAAAACATGTACATTTGATCGAGGAATATTTACAGCTGATCAATGAAGAGGAGGAGGAAGAAGTAATTCATGTACCCCCCGCGGGAGTTGTGAAAATTTCTCGAACTCTCTCCGAGGGACTCAAAGCGCAACTTTTAAAATGACTCAAGGAGAATAAGGACATATTTGCTTGTTCTCCCTTAGACCTGATAGTGGTACGTTATGGAACACAAATTGAATATTTTCTCGAGTTGCCGACCTGACATTCAAAAGAGAAAGGACTTCAGACCAGAGAAGGATGTTGTGATCAGGAGCTAGGTCGGGAGCTGCTGAAGGCAAGGCATAGTACGGAGGTACATCTCCTGACCTGGCTCTCCAATGTGGTGCCAGTTTCCAAAGACCTCGAGGAAGTGATGCATGTGTGTTGACTTTTGGGATTTTAACAAGGTCTGCCTTAAGGATTGTTATCCCATCCTGAGGATAGACAACTCGTTGACTCCATCGCTGGTCATGAATTGTTGTGCTTTCTGCATGCTTATCAAGGGTACCACGATATCCCATTGGCTGAAGAAGATCAAATTAATGTCAGCTTCATCATGGAAGATGGGACATTTTGTTAAATGTCATGCCATTTGTATTGAATAATGCAGAAGGAATCTACCAGAGGCTCATGGACCGAATCAAATCAGGAGGAATATCAAAGTCTACATAGACAAAATCTCGGTAAAATCATGATCAGGGGTATAATTCATATCAAACATCAAGGAAATTTTGGCTCGCTTCAGGAATATCAAGCCAAGTTGAACCCGGGCAAGTGTGTGTTCGAAGATCGGACCAGAAGATTTTTAGGGTACATGGGGGTTGAGGCCAACCTGAGAAGGTACAAGCTCTGGCTTTGATGTGCTCCCCTCACAACATTCAAGAAGTTCAGAGGATGACTGGAAGAAAGCTTTTATATGCTGATAGAAGCCTCCTTTTCTTTAAAATACTCCAAAAAGAAAAACATTTCGAGCGGAATGAGCATAGAAAAAAGGCCTTTCATGAGCGAAAGGATTATTTAAGGGAGATTCCAATGTTTAACAAGCCCATCTAGGGAAACAACTGTTCATCTATCTAGCAGTCACTCCACATGCTGTCATCTCGTTCCTGAAATGAGAATAAGGACAAGTTTATCACCCTATATATTTCGTGAGTAATTCTTTGAAAGGAACTGAGCTGAACTACACTCCTCAGGAGAAGTAGCTCTTGGCTTGGTCATCACATCCAAACGACTAATGCCTTACCTCCTCTCACATCCCATAACAGTGTTGAAGAATAGTGCATTGGGGAAAATAGTCACACATCCCGATGCCTCAATAAGGTTGGTGAAGTGGATTATCGAGCTCAGTGCTTCTGACATTCAGTTCAGGCCCCAAGCAGCTATCAAGGTTGAAGCCCTACGGAATTCCTCGTCGAGACCATACAACTCGAGCAACTGGAACAACAGAAGATCTATTTGGGCAGATCCTCTTTCCAGGCCAGAAGTGGAGTAGGAATAGTGATGGTGTTCCCTTGGGGAAAAGATACAAGCATGACTGTCAGGTTGGATCTTAGAGCCTCAACTACTGAAGCGGAATATGAGGAAATTACTCGTAGGGGTCCGGGCAGCTCGGGTCCTACTCTTTTCAGATTCTCAGCTTGTAGTCCTTCAAAGTAATGGAAGGTTAGAGGTGAAGAATGAAAAGATGGTCAAATACACCGAGGATTTAAGCAAAATGACCGAATACTTCTCCGAGATCATTTTTAAGCATGTACCTCGATCAAAACGAAATTGCAGAAAACTTGCAATAAAGGCCAGTTTCATAGTACCAACCTCGGGAAATGAAGTACAAGGACAAGAGTTGATCTCAAAGTCTATCAAGTAACCCAAGGCTAAAATAAAATACTTCAGTCTGATTGGAGGTATGATATATACAGATATATCCACAATCAGGTGATACCCGAGGAACCCCATCTGGCTCAGGAGACAAAGCACAAGGAACTCCGGTTTGTGCTCCTCAATGATAAACTGTATAAGAGATCATTCCCGTGCCCTCTATTAAAGTTTCTCGATGCGGGAGTCTGAGGACTAGAATTTTCTAAGTATGATTTATTAGCTAATTGAGTTTCTGATGATCGGGTTTTCAGATGTGAGGACTTGGTGATTTCTAGAATTTCAGATTTGAGTGGAATCTGGATGTTCAGATGTGTCCCTCGCGTGTTTGCTTGAAATGTCGCGAGAAGGGAGCGAAACACTGTCGTATTGTGTTTCCAGACTTGATGCTAGAGAGAGAAATCTTCTTAGCGGGCGTGAGCAGATGTGAGCTTCTACTCGAGGAAGTCAGCGATGGTCAATTGTTCAGAGTTGTTCAGATGTCAACGTTGGTCAACGGTGCTGTGAAGACCGGTGCAGTTTGGTGAATTCAGATGTGACCAAGATCTGAGGAGCGTTAGCGGGATCTGTTGTGAGAGCGGACTTCGATGCTACGTCGTTTTGATAAGTAAGAGCGACGTCGATATGGTATTGTTTAGAGAACCAGATTCGAGAGGCTTCTGCCTTAGAATGAAAGCTGTTTAGTACCAAGATCTGAGTTGGAGAGAGATCTGAATAAGTCACTGATGATTTATGTTGCAGCTTTGACTGGGGATTTAAATGTAAGTATTGATCGATACTTAGAATATTTCGAACCTTACATTTCCTATCTTCATCCCCAATAACCCTCGATTTCTACTGTTCACCCGAACCCTATTTACATCGACTGCCATCGTTTTTCGCCACCGTTTGGAGCAAGATTGGTAGCGCTGAGCTCGTATTCTCTAGGGCTTTAAATTGATACCAGTTTGGAGACTGGAGTCGCTGGATTTGAGGAGCGCAAAGTTGTTGCAGAGTTAGTTTGTCTTCGCGATTGTGGACCTGTAGCTTGTCTGTTCTTTAACAGCTTTGGGATAAGTGATTATTTACCGATTTAAGCTTCTTACTAGAGCTGAGTTGTGCTCTATAGAGTTGAGGTAGCTGAGTGAGCTACGAGACTTTAGAAACTAAGCTGTTTGAGTTCAGATTTGAGTTGATTTTGAGATATCTTAATAGATTCGAGCTTGTAGTAGCTTCTGCTGAGTTGTCGTGGAGCTGCTTGGGCAGTATACGTGAGTTGGTTGCTGCTCCCTTGTTGTGGTGAGATCTGTTGAGGTAGAAGCTGGTTGAGGTACGAATAGAGCTAGATTAAGCAGCTTTATTATCAGCTTTGGGAATATTTCTGTCGTGTGTTAGCTGCTGTGGTTTCTATTGACTGTGTGATGTTTCTGTGCTCATATCTGTGTTTGTGCGTGTGATTTATATGCATTGATTTTAAGCATGAGTCTGTTTTGCATACACGCATACGTATTGAGCCTGATTTCTTGGAAAGCTGAATTCTTTTACACTTTGTGATCGGCCGACTGAGTCGTCGTGCCTGAAAGGTCCAACGCTGTTTTGATGTGATGGCCAACTGAGTCGTTGTTCCTGAATACCACTATACCTTGTGATGGTCGGCTGAGTCGTCGTACATGAAGATCACAAGATGATGATGATTGATGAGATCTGCACAGATGAGTCGTTGTGCTATTATGTTTGCCTACCGATGATTCTTGGTAGCCCTTTCATGAATTGCATGATTGAGATATTGCATTGTCTGATATGATAGATGCTTTTATTGTGCTCTTCGTACTGAGGTTTGAACTCGTTTGTTTTTCCTGTTTTGGGCTGCCTTGGTCTGTATTGGCTTTGGCAGGTTCTTCAGGTAACCAAGCTGGACAGAGTGGAGCTTCAGGGTATACTGCTCCTGAAAAGACAAAAGAGAGCTGCCTAAGGAATGAATTGAACAGATTAGGGGTAACCCAAAATCTGGTGGTATAAGGCCAAGACAGCTCTCGTATGCTTTTACGAAGGAAAAGCAGCACATGCCCAGTATCATAAGTCCATACCTCAAGGCAAAGCTACTACATATCAGACATATATCATACCACAGCGCACACACAGATCACACACTTATATGAAAACACACACTGGTAGATATATTAGATTTATCCAAGTCCGAAGGGTCTAATAAAACCTGGACCCAAGTAAAAACCAAAGGGTACAATATTTTTGTCTTGTCTGTGATTGCATGTAAAACATTTCTCAGGAATGAAACAATCTACATGGTACCTGGATAGTGGATGTGCGAGGCACATTTTTAAGGATAAAATTTATGTTTTGGTGATAACAAATACGATAATTTGAACATATTACAATGGTAAGATGAAGAGCTTAACAGAACAGCTTAGGACTTCACGGACTAGCTCAGAGCGTGTTGATCAGCTAAGAGGGGGCATATCAGATCAGAATGACGTATATCATCTCAGATCATGTCTAATAGTTTACGGCGACGCATTTAAGCTTAGAGAAAGAAAACAATGTACAACATAGCTACTCAGATCAGGACGATGCAGATTAGCTCAGAGCAAGTCGAACAGCTCAGAACAACGGATATTAGCTAAGAGCAAGTAGATGAGCTCAAAACTTCGGGTTTCAGCTCAGAGAAAGTAGATCATCTCAGAAAGTCACGATTCAGCTCAGAACAAGTCGATCAGCTTAGAGAGTGATGATTCATCTCAGGACAATCAAATCAGCTTAGAGCATAACCTTTCAGTTCATGGTAAGCAGAACAGATTAGAATGACTCGGAACAGTTCAGATTGGAGCTTCGACATAAGAACATTGCTTTAGTATAGGAATCAGCTTAGAGAAGATTCAGATCAGAGCTTCGTACAAAGAGCATCTTACAGCAGAGTGCGGGTACGTACATCTTAGAGCAGCGCTCAGATTTCAGAAGAAAACAGCATAGGCCTAAGACAACGCAGGAAACAGCTTAGAGCAGGAACTGCATAGAGAACAGTTCAGAGCTCAAAAATAGCTTTCAATCTAGAGCTTATAAGAATCAGATCAGAGCTTGAAGAGCTAAGTCTTAGATTAGTATTGATGTTATCACTTTGTAGAAGAGCTTAGAGAAAAATTTTCCAGATCAGCTCAGTACTGTATATCACATCAGATTGGTAGAGGTTCAGTTCAGCAGAGATCATCTCAGATATTTTTTCTCATAACAGCTCAGAGCTTACAAGCCTTTAGATCACGTCTACAACGAACAACTCAGAGCTTACAGATATCAGTTTAGACGTGATTCTATCAGATCAGATCATATCAACCATGTTCTTAATTATTGGATAATTTATCGGATGCTATTTTTGGACCTAACTGTATCATTCATATGATACTGTTATTAAGAATGGAAAGTTCTTTAAAGATGGAAAAAAGATCAACTAGCCAGTACAGTAAATCATTTGAAGATTGATAGAGTTGAAGATCTCTATATATAGAACGATGAACAGAAGCAACATGAAACTTTTGAACATACACAATTATGCGAAAGCTCTCAAACAACCTTACGTGATATACTATTTTGCTGCAGAATTACATCGCACAAAAGCTCACGGTTCATCATCATATTCTATACAGCCTGCTCTCTAAAGCTTCAGATTTATATTCATTTGAGTTGTAACCACTCTGTGGTATTGTGTCTTGATTTTAAGAACGATGAACAGAAGCAACATGAAACTTTTGAACATACACAATTATGCGAAAGCTCTCAAACAACCTTACGTGATATACTATTTTGCTGCAGAATTACATCGCACAAAAGCTCACGGTTCATCATCATATTCTATACAGCCTGCTCTCTAAAGCTTCAGATTTATATTCATTTGAGTTGTAACCACTCTGTGGTATTGTGTCTTGATTTTAAATCTTAAACAGAGTGTATAGAGAGTGTGAAAGCTTAAACAACTTAGAGTCAACGTTGTATTTGCAGAACAGATTGTGCATCTGTTTCTATTGTATAAGTGCTAGGAGTTCTTGCATCTTGCAGGCTGTCGGATCGGGTTAGATACGGAGCTGCTGTAATCAAATCTTCTAGTGGAATCCTTCCTGTTCAAGGAAGAAGGGGAGACGTAGGAGTTTAAGAGTCGAAAATCCATAAACAAACTCTTGTCTCTTTTACATTACTGCACTTAGTTTTACTTACTGCGTTCAGTTTTTAACTTATCTGTTCACTGTTCAATTGAGTTCTTTCTGCACATATTCTTGTTTCTCGAGTGAACAGTAGCACACTGAGATCCTCAAAAGCTGGTGACACAGCTAAGAGGTAGCCGAATGTTTTAAAAATAGTTTTGAAAATAGTTTTGCAAAAAATAGTGAAGGAATTCATTCAACCCCCCCTTCTGAACTCCCAAGCTGTATTTCAACTGTATTTTTGATCCAACAAGTGGTATCAGAGCTCAGTTATCTCAGTGTCTGAACAGTTGTGTTTATATGCTCTTATTAAATATTTCGATCTCTCACAATAAATTTCCTATGTTTTCTAAGGAGGAATACGACGTCTGGAAGATCAGAATGCAAGCTCACCTGGCGGCTTAAGATGACGATATGTGATTCGTCATCACTAATAGTCTCATAAAGATTATGAAGCCAAATACTGCTATGGTCATCTCCTCGGGTGCAGCAAAATGGGTTGAAAAGCCCAGACTGGAATGAACGTCGGAAGACAAAAATAAAGCTAACTTGGACACCGTGGAAAAAGATATCCTTTACAAGAAGCTGGACAGTAACATGTTTAGTAAAATTCAGACCTACGTCACGGCTAAGGAAATCTGGGAGAAACTAATCCAGATCTATGAGGGCAATGAAGAAACCAAATAAAAAAACCTCATAGTAGCCCTGCATAAATTTGAGTCCATGAAGATTAAATCTGGAGAAATGATGACTGAGTTTGATGAGAGATTCAGCTCAATGGTTATAGAGCTGACCAGATTGGACAAATAATACAGCAACAGAGAACTTGTGCTACAGGTCATGAGATCTCTTCCCAAGGAGTGGGATGTAAAAACAATGGCGATGAGGGAATTGAAGGACCTCAACAAATTGAAACTTCATGATCTATTTGAAAACTTGAAGGCCTATGAATTTGAACTAGAGACCAGATTGGAAGAAGACCCTCCACATCTCAACATACACAGGCCTTAGCTGTAATAGAAGAAAAGCCACAGAAGACAGCTGAGTAGATCAGCAACGATGATATGTCCCTCTTCGTTAATGTTAGAGTAGGTGCCCAGCTAACCAATTGTTGGTAGTGGGCCTGTTGACTCTACTGTAAAAATTATCTTTATACATATAAATTATATTTACCTGGCATTCTTTATCTTCATTAATACGATTAAAAGTTGTTGGATAAAGACCTTGAATACACTACAGTGTATGTTAGATGTGATAGTGGATTTGATGGCTATCATGAAACACATCTAATAGTCACTGTGTGTTCTAAATGAGTTCCTAATCGATTGGGCCGTCCAAAAGAGGATAAGGTCCTCCCGAGCATGAGACTAGCACCTGCGATGCTAAGTACCACGTTTCATTGGTAGGGAACATAGTTATGTTCTGAGATGCAGATGGATAGTGACCTGGTGATCAATCGAGATACCCTCGTTTGGACTTTCCAAGTTGTTATCATTTATCGAGTGGATTAAGCCCTAGGTCTTCATTGTACATATTATTCCTTACTACTCGAAACGTCATTGAGACTCTATATGATAGGTGCCTCACTTTGACCCGTTTATCGACTCAGTTGTGGTCATCAGGTGACGGGATTGGGTGAGGTACCGATGCATGTAGGATTCGATGCTTCGTTGTCGAGGATTCACCGCTCTCCCTTGTGCGTGGATATCCTATGCTGTTTGAGGAGATAAAAGTGTGACAAATCTCTGGCCAGAGAACTAGATGTGTTTTAGGTAAATGGGTTTACCTAGTAGCACATGCGATGTCACTTTTGATTCCCAATATGTAAGCATGACTATCGAATCACTAGCGACTCTCGATTTACCAATGGTCGTTGATTTCATCGGGATATTTGAACTTGAAGGACCGTATGACCAACTGGTTCTTTCAGGCACTATCAGTGATACCTAGGGGATCATGGGGCGATGTTGCTAGATGCTTTACCATGATCGATGGGTAAGTCCGAAAATGCGTTTTCAGAGTCACAAAGAGTTTTGAACTCACGGCTAGCTGTATCCCTGAACCATTGAGGGTCACACAAGTACTGGTTTATCAATTCCCATACGGAAATTGTACTCAAATTGTTGAGTATAGTAGGAGGAAGGATGAAACTGTGACTTATAAAGTGGCTGGGTAAATATGACTTTCCTTTTAGCAGATAAGGGCCTAACTGCTATTTTGGATTAGGTGGCCCGAAAAATTGTTTTCACATCATAATGTTTAGTTTTATAAACTATGCAGATCGGTCCGATCTGATCGTCGATCGGGATTATATGAATCCACAACGATGGACTTGAAATGTTCCCTGGGCCTGGGCCTGACCTGGGCCCATTAACCAGGTTCAAGCCCATGAAATATCAATAAATTGGGGCTTAGGGGAGCTTTTCATTTGCACCAAGTTGTGTTGACAACCTCCATAGCTCCCCTCCCCTCTTCTCGCCCTCCTCCTCTCGCCGCCGTCGTCGGAATTCGTTCCGACAGTCTCGGCGTGATTCCATTCGTGAAATCTTCACTGATTTTCTAGTACAGTCTAGTGAAAGAATTGAGATTCTGGTCATGGACTGGATTGGACGATTGGAGCTGTTCAACCGTTGAAGTGCTATTGCCGTGTAAAACCCGGAATAGTCGGAGCCGGGCGCGTATTCGCCAAAGGTAAATATTCTAAAAATCCTTTGTATGTTTTGTTTTAATTTTCGTGTATTGACCGTTCCCGGGCTCTATTAATTTAAAACTTTCACTGCACCCCAGGAGAGCGATCCGGGTCCGTCGTTGCGCCAATAGTTAAGAAGTTTGGGAAATTCATGAGAAGAACTCAATCACCCTCTTTTTCAATTAAAGCACATAAATATAAACAGAATACTACTAATGATATAAAATGTTTGGAATGTGAAAAACCAGGACATTTTGCTGCAGACTGCACAAAACCAAAGCAGGATGATAAGAACTTCAGATTGCAGACAAAACCTCACTGATAAAAAACCATACATCAAAAGTCAGGATCGCAAAAGTGCTAGTAGCAGAGGAAAGCAAAAGAAAATGGGCTGATTCTGACTCAGATGAGAGTAATTCTAGCAGCTCATCAAGCGACAGTGAAGAGTATGTATGGTGTCTGACGGCTGATGAAACAGACGAGGTATTTGATTTCTCAAACAGTATGTTTACACGAGAAGATCTCGTTAATGTACTTAACGAAAATGGTCTCTGAGTACAAGAAGTTGTCTCAAACGTTCGAGGATGTTAAAGCCAAAAACGAGTGTCTGAAAGACAAGTCAAATGACGCAATTTGTTTACATCTTGATGATTTAGATAGTCTAAAGACTGAATTAAATAAGCTGAAAACGTAGAATGAATCTTTGAGATATAAGTATAACGAGCTCACGTCTGAAAATGATAGACTAAATCTGGTGATGAGCTCTTGGACAAAGTCTTCTATTTCATTAGGCAAGCTGCATGAAGTCCAGAAGCCATTTAATGACAGAACTGGGTTGCTTCAGCTCAGACGAAAGCAGCTCTAGTGATACTAGTACTCAATTAAATCTGGCCAATGACAAGCTCAAAAGAATGAGTTTTGTCAAAGCTAGTGTGAAACATGATACACTTGAATTGGTTAAGTATGATGATCAGAACGTGTCCAAAATGAACAAAAAGGGAAAATTTGATATAGGCTATGCTAAACCCGAGAACTCCAAGACTAGCCAGCTAAAGAATAGAATGGACAAGAATCGAGCGAAAGCTGGTTCACAGTCGTCTGATCTGAACCAGAAAACACGTAGCTCAGTGAAGTTAAGGAAGCACAACAGAGCAGTCTAGCTCAGATGTGATCTGAATGGTCAGAATACAAAACCAAGGTTCAAAAGATCACACAATACTTCAGCACTCACCCTAGTGGACATATATGGGAAAAAATGTCAAGTTAATTCAAGTATGGGTCCCGGAAGGGTTGATCCAATCTGGACCCAAGTAAAATTGGGTACCAAAATTTGTTTTGTGATTGCAGGTATTCAAGAAATCAGAATGGTATCTGGACAGTGGATGTTCCAGACATATGACTGGTAAAAACAAGCTGCTGTCGGACATCAAATACTACAGAGGACCAAATATCGTCTTCAGCGATAACTCAACAGGTGGAAATATGGCAAGGGTAAGATTGTCCATGGTAACATAGTTATAAGTGACGTGCTACTTGTTGAAAACCTGTGCTATAATCTGATAAGAATTAGTCAATTATGTGATAATGATTATGTAGTAAATTTTCACAAGCACACAAGCACAGTTCAGAACCTAGATGGTATGATCGTCCTAACAGGAAACAGGTCGGGCAACACTTATAAAGTGAACTAGTCAGATCAGCTGGTGACTGAACCTACCTGTTTGGTTGCAAATTATTCTATAGCTTGGTTGTGGCATAAACGCATGAATCATACAAATTTTAAAACTATAGCCAGTCTGTGTAATAAAGATTTTTTCACCGGTTTTAACCAAAATTTATTTTGCAAAATATAAATTGTGTTCAGCATGTCAGCTCGAAAAGCAAGTAAGATCTACTTTTAAAAAACAAGGGTTGTAACTCTTTTTCCCGGAGCTTGGAGCTGTTGCACATGGACCTATTTGGTCCTGTCCAAATATCCAACTTATGGGGAACAAAGTATACCCTTCTTATTGTCAATGATTACTTTAGATTTATCTGGGTAATTTTTAAAATCAAAATATCAGACCTCGGACCAGCTGATCAAGATTTTAAACCGTCTTCAAAATGAAAAATCTTCTTCTATTGATCGGATTAGGAGTGATCGTGGTACTGAATTTTTAAATCAAACTTTATCCTCCTATCTTGAACACAAAGGAATCATGCATGAGTTACTGCGGCTAGATTACCTCAACAGAACGGGCTCACTGAGCACCGTAACCGTACTTTAAAGAAGCAGCAAGAATTATACTTGTTGATTCCTGGATTTCAAAAATTTGGGGCTGAAGCGGTGAACATAGCATGCTATACACAGAACAGATCAATGATTAACAAGAAGCATCAAAAGACACCGCATGAGATCTGGAATGGCAAGCAACCAAACATTGCATATTTTAAATTTTTTCGTTGTCGGTGTTACATTCATAAGAATGGTAATATTCATTTAACTGCTTTTGATGCACATTCTGACATTGGCATTTTTCTTGGTTATTCAGCTGCCAGCAAAGCTTATCATGTTTTCAACAATAGAAAGTTGAAAGTTGAAGAGTCAGTTCATCTTAGATTTGATGAGTCTAGTTTTCTTCGAATTCTATAGCTTCACTTAATTATATTAGCAATCGATTAGAAGCTACTAACCTTCTTGAATCAAGTGATGATGAGTTACAGGTTCGAAGACCAGTAGAAGTTATCCAAGATGATGCAGATCGCGTGCAAGCTCAGGCAGATCGCATGCCTGATCAAGATTAAGCGCCAGCTGATGCAGATCATGCTCAAGATGATGGAAATTGTACACAAGCTGATGCCCCAAACCCACTAGTAATCAACCTGGATGATGAGGATGAAGAAACTACTCTACCTGATGAAGCAGCAACCTCCTACGGACCTAGTCTCTGGTGGAATAAAAATCATCCACCTAAACTGGTCATCGGTAACCCTACTACACCTCTTAGGACACGAGGCCAGATGATGAACGAATATTTTAATTCTGCATTCATCTCACATATAGAACCTAAGATTATAGATGAGGCCTTAGTTGACCCAAGCTGGATAGAAGCTATGAAGGATGAACTTAATCAATTTGAACGTAGCAAGGTATGACACTTAGTTCCTAGACCAACCAATCAGACTATAATAGGAACTAAATGGTTCTTTAGAAAAAAGTAGATGAAAATGGTAATTTTGTAAGAAATAAGGCTAGACTAGTAGCACAAGGCTTTCGGTAGGAAGAAGGAATAGACTTTGATGAAACATTTGCACATGTAGCCAGATTAGAAGCAATACGCATATTCCTTGCACATCCTGCATTAAAAAATTTTAAAATTTATCAAATAGATGTTAAAAGTGCATTCTTAAACGGCATCCTAAACGAAGAAGTGTATGTTAAAAAAACTCCTGACTTGTTGGATCATACCAGACCAGATTACGTATATAAACTGGATAAAACTCTGTACAGTCTAAAACAAGCACCAAGAGCTTGGTATGATACCATGTCCAAATTCTTAATCAATCATGATTTTACCATTGGATTAGTAGATAAGACTATTTAAATTTGTTAAAAATAATCACGTCTTATTGGTCCAAATTTATGTTGATGATATTATATTTGGTTCAACTAATCTTAATCTGTGTGAAAAGTTCTCAAAGTTGATGCAGGATATGTTCGAAATGAGCATGAAGGAAATTCTAAAAGAAGTTTGGGATGGACAAATTCTCTTCAGCAGCTACCACGATGAGTTCTTCAATCAAGCTTGACACGGATGAAGCTGGTACTGCCGTTGAGGTAACACTGTATCATGGTATAATAGGCTCTTTACTTTACCTTACTACTAGCAGACTAGACATCATGTTTGATGTCTGTATGTATGCTAGATTTCAAGTAGAGCCGAAACAATCCCATTATATTGCTGTAAAAAGGAATTTAAAATATCTTAAAGGTACTCCTAACATGGGTCTTTGGTATCCCCAAAGACTTCAGCTTTCAACTGATCGATTACAGTGATGCAGAATATGCAGGATGTCACATTGAAAGGCGTATCACAAGTGGTACATGCCAATTCCTAGAGTACTTAGCAGCTGGGAGCTTCTGTGCTCAGATTCTTTGATTTTGGAATTGATTCGTCTGAAGCGCCAATCTTCTGCGACAACACAAGTGCTATGGCCATCACGCAGAACCTTGGCTGCATTCACGAACCAAGCACATCGAAATAAGGCACCATTTCATAAGAGATCACGTGCTCAAGAAGGACGTCAGGTTGGAATACGTTTCAACAGAACAACAAGTGCTGATATATTCACCAAGCCACTGCTTGACGCTAAGTGTTCTAATTTTCGAAACATTCTTGGTCTCTTAGAACTGCCTTAATCTATTGAATGCAGGTGATTAGGAGCTGCTAAGCTTAGGGGAAACCTTTGGCTTAGGGGACCCTTCAGCTTCGGGAAGCCTTAGCTTAGGGAACCTTCAGCTTAGGGGGAACCTTCAGCTTACAGGAGAACTTCAGCTTAAGGGGAACCTTCGGATCAGATATATTAAGCTATAAGTCACTAAAGATGCGTGAGCTGAACCATTCAGATTATGCACATATAAGCTGATGCTTATCCCCGAGATGATCTGATATTACCCCAGCTGAAATATTAAATATATGGTTGTGATTTCCTTCCATAACTTGGCAGATTTTAAAGAATCTAAAACATGTCTACTATTATTTTCAAGCGTATCTATATTTTTACAAGTGTATCTTTCAAATCAAAACCCGCCAATAGTTACATGGAACGTGTGCTGTCAATGTTTTCCAAGAAGCAACTAATATTTCTCATCGTTTCAACTTATAGTTATAATTCATATTTTGCATCACATTCGATTACCATCACTACTTTGTTGTTCCTAACTTTTCTTGCAGAAATCTCTCTCGCTTCCTAGCAACCTAGCAGCAATGGCCCTTGTTTTTGTCCAAAACGCACTCCAAGTCAATTTTGAATCAGTCTCAGCTTTCCTAGTAGGGAAATGGTGAAGATGTTCAAAGCTCTAGAGTCATCAGGACTCGGAGGCTTCCTGGGGTGCACAGCTGTAGTTTATGAGGAGAATCTTCAGGAGTTCTTCACCAATGCTATACTGGAGAGGAATACTGTGATCAGAACAGTTAGAGATTCATCTGTGGTAATTTTTGAGGAGATATTTGCTGGTTGTAACGCCCCAAAATCCATAGGACCACATATTTAACCCTTTTCTATTTCAAGGGCTTATTTGATATTGCGTATTTCAGCTTAAGTTTATTTCGTTTGTTTTAACAGCTGATTTTCAGTTGTTGCTTTGAGACATGACACAGAAGGTTTCCAGGCAGCTGTCGCCCGAGCATAAACACGAGCAGATTCAGATTTTAGTTTAAAATGCCCTCAGCTGGACAAAAATAGTTTTTTTAAAATGTTTTGGTAAAGTTTTCAAATTCAAAATAGTAGTAGCGAATATTTGACAAATTCTTTGGAAAAGGACACGGGTTGGTAGGATCCCATGCCTACTCGAGTGTTAATACCTACTACAAGTCATATCCCGTATATGATTGTTTTCATAACAAGAGAGTTTCATCGTTGTCCAGAAATTCTCTCTTTCTCTCTAAAAAAACTTCAAAGTGCTCGTAGTGGTGCTTGTGGAGAACTCCTGTTGAAACCCACTGCTTCTGTGTTTCGCAGGTTAAAGGCAAGTAAAGGCTGATTCTTTCTACGCCATTTTAAAGCATATATTGTTCTTCAGTGCATGATTGTTTCCTGTTTATGTTAAGATAAGTTATGTTCATGTTTAAGGATGTTTTAGGAAGTGCTTTGATGATCGGGTTCAAGTTTTGTTTCTGTTACAAAGTTTTAAAGAGTGCTTCGATGAAGAAGATGAAAATGTTGTTTTCAAAATGTTGAGCAATCGGGTTTAAGTAGTACGTTCATGAATGATCTTCCTTCCGGTGGATGGTGACATCGGAACTTGACGCTATGTAATCGGAGTTGCTAGTCGAATCAGAAGTTAAGTCTGGTTTGAAAGGAAACGGCTGATAGCGCAGCCGTCGTTTTGATGTTACAACACCAAGTTATACTCAGTAGTTTCCCTTTTCAGCAGTTATCTTTGTGTTAAGAAAATTCTAAGTGTTACGTTCAGCCGTGAGTTGTTTTGCGTCTGGGTTGGGTTAGTTTTTCATTATTGTTTATCTTACAGCTGAGTTGACTACGGTCAACAACCAATAGCTGATTTTATCCAGCAGCTGATTTCCTTAGAACCAACATCTGATTTTATCCAGCAACTGATTTCCTTAGAACCAACAGCTGATTTTATCCAGCAGCTGATTTCCTTAGAACCAACAGCTGATTGTTTACCCAACGTCTGATTTTCTTATACTAACGACGTCGTTTCATTTACTACATCTGTTTCAATGTTATCGAATATCCTTGCGTCTGTTTTACTATAATCACATTGTTTCCCTTAGTCACAGCTGATTCCTTTTAGCGATAAGTCTCAGCAGTAGAACTCGATTGATAGTCCCAAAATACGATCAATGTGGTTCGAAAAACAGTTGCAAGAGTTCAGAAGGGGGGGGGTTTGAATGAACTCTTGGTATTTTCAAACTTTCGAAACCTTTTAAAACAAGTTTTACAAGCACTGCTTAACTTAAATCCGAGTTACCAGATTTAAGGATCTCAGTTTAATCAAATCTCTTGGCCAACAAAATATGTGCGGAAAAAGGCCAATTGATTTGTGAACAGATAACTCAATGAATAAGTAAATGCGTAAAGTAAATAGCAAGAGTCGAGAATTTGTTTCTGGAAGTTCGGATATAAATATCCTATGTCTCCCCTTCTTCCTTTTCAGGAAGGTTTCACTAGAAGATTTGATGAGTGTAGTCCTTCTACAAACACCCGATCACCGAGCCTCGCTCCAGGTGAACTCCTAGCAACACCACAATCAAAAGCGCATACGCAGCTGCTGGTTTTACAAGAGAATGAAATTTTTCGAACGGCTTTTAAGGAGCACGTTGGTTACAGACTCAATCGAATGATATAACAATGAAATACAACACTATTGAGACTGTAAAATTTTCTGGTTTCTAAAACGTAGAAACGCGATTCAACAAGTGAACCAGAAGATGACTCGAAGGTTTATCTTATGAAGATCAACGGTTTTGTTCTTCGAGTGTTTGAGCTTTTTGAATATCGCTTCAAAGTAATGAAATCTCAGAAAGCAATTTGACAGCGTAATAGCAATAGCAGTGGCAAGAGTTTTCTTCAATTCAAAACTTCTGCTATTTATACTCTTTGCTCAACAGTCGAATTTAGATAAGGCAACAAAATCCTTTTTGAAATTCTGAACATCGTACGCCGTCAATCCTGCTCCACTACTGTTGGGGATCCGGATCCGCCCCCCGGTCAGGCAGCGGAAGAACAAAAATATAGAAACCGGGAGGCGATCAATACGATAATCAAAAACTACATGTATCGTCATACATAGGGTGTTTCAGGCGTGTTACCTCGCTGGCACTTGTGCCTGGCTCCAACCGGTGTTTCAAGAACCCGGCGCTTCTCGGTAGATTGCGGTAGATACGCCAATCCGGTCCACGACCAGATCCGAGACTCCTTCATCAGACTGCACTAGAAGTCCTGAAGAGATCAGCACGATCGGATTCTCCTCGAAAAACTAGGCCGGAACAAAATTCCGGCGAAGTTGGGCGGCGGCGGCGGCGGCGGCGGCGAGAGCGAGGAGAAGGGAGGCGGCGGCTCACGCTAGGGTTAGGTTTAGTGTAGAGTTAATGAGGTCAATCAATTCATTAACTCCAATAATCAACATTAAATAGACTTAAGGTGGACTTGGGCCGGTCCAACGGGCCCGGGTCCAAATGACGATATCTATCGCTGTGACTTCAACGTAACTCCGATCGCCGATCAGATCGGACAGATCGATTCAGTTTCCAAAACTGAATGTTATGATGTGAAAAACAATTTTTCAGATTATCAAACCCTAAATAGCAAAATGACCGTTTTGCCCCTCAACAGAGTCAAATCCCGGTTTGACCCCTGTTGACTTTTAGGAAGTCGTACTTCCCGAAATCCTCTTCTCGTGCTCAACACATTGAGCTGAGTATCCGTGTGGGAATTTCGAATCCAGTACTTGTGTGACCCTCAATGGTTCAGGGATACAGCTAG
>KQ999143.1:203197-245154 GCA_001598015.1 Dorcoceras hygrometricum
GTGGTGACCTCCCCCGGCCATTGGCCGATGTGCGCGGCCAGCGCGCAACGAGGTGCGCGCGGCTGCTTGCCACGGCCGGCCACCATGTGCGACCAGCGTGCATGGCGTCGCGCGCACTGTTGCGCGCGCGACTGGCCGCCGCGCGAGGCGGCGGCCGGCCGGTCGGTTTTTAAAAAATTTTTTTGTTTCGATTTTAAAAAAACGAGATCTGATGCAATATGGCAGTATTGTATTGATCAGATCCGAACCTTGGCTCTGATACAATTATGGCAGTATTGTATTGATCAGATCCGAACCTTGGCTCTGATACCACTGTTGGGGAACCACGGCGGATCCGGATCGCGCCTCCCGGCGAGGCAGCGGAAGAACAAAAGTTGGGCCGGGAGACGATCAATACAATTCAATAAACAATCAGGATATGACCATTCATAGGGTGTTTATCGTTGATTACCTTGCTGGCAGCTCGTGCCTGGCTCCGACCAGTTTCGTGAGGAAGCCGGCACTTCACGGTAGGCGGCGGTAGATTTCGTCAACCAGGTCCACGATCGGAAGCGAGACTCCTTCGTCAGCCCGCACTAGAAGGCATGACGAGATCAGCGCGGACGGATTCTCCTCGTCAAGTTGGCTGGAACAAATTCCGGCGGCACAAGGCGGCGGAGGCGGCGGCGGCGGCGAGGGCGTTTGGGAGAGGAGGGGGCGGCGGCTACTAGAGCCTTTAGGGTTAGGGTTTGTATCAAGTATTAAGTTGTATTTGATTAAAGCCTAAGTCTACATTAAGTAGACTTAATGATGGATTTGGACCGGCCCAACGGGCCCGGGTCCAACGGATGAACATTCGGTTCATCCCCATCACCGTGACTTCCTCGTAACTCCAATCGCCGAAAGTCTACATTAAGTAGACTTAATGATGGATTTGGACCGGCCCAACGGGCCCGGGTCCAACGGATGAACATTCGGTTCATCCCCATCACCGTGACTTCCTCGTAACTCCAATCGCCGATCAGATCGGACCGATCGACTCAGTTTCCAAAACTAAATGCTATGATCTGAAAAACCATTTTTCAGAACCCCAGTGCAAAATGACCGTTTTGCCCCTCAACAGCGGAAATCACGATTTGACCCTGTTGACTTTTTGGAAGTCGCACTCCCCAAAATTCTCCTCAAGTGATCAACACATTGAGCTCAGTATCCGTGCGGGAATCTCGAATCCAGTACTTGTGTGACCCTCAATGGTTCAGGGATACAGCTAGCCGTGGGCCCACAACCATTGTGGCTCCGGAATCACAATTCCGGACTTGCCCATCGGATCATGGTAAGAGCGTCTAGCAACATCACCCCATGATCCCCTAGGTATCACTGATAGTGCCTGCAAGAACCAGTTGGTCGTGGTTAGCGTACGGTACGGTCCTTTCAATCCATATATCCCGATCAAATCAACGACCATTGGTAAATCGAGAGTCGCTATAGATCCGATAGCTATGCATACATCTTGGAGATCGAATAGTGACATCGCGAGTGTAACTAGGTAAAAACATTTACCAAAATCACTTCTAGTACTCTGGCCAGATATTTATACACTATTATCCCTTAGATAGCATAGGATATCCACGCATGTCTGCGAGCGGTGAATCCTCGACAACGATGCATCGACTCCTACATGCATCGGGGTCTCACCCAATCCCGCCGCCTGATGACCCCAAGTGAGTCGGCAAACGAGTCAAAGTGAGACTCCTATCATGCAGAGTCTCAATGACGTTTCGAGTCGTGAGGACTAATCAGTACAACCAAGACCTCAGACTTATCCACTCGACAAATGGTAACCACTTAGAAAGTCCGAACGAGGGTAGTTTGATAGATCACCAGGTCACTATCTATCTGCATGCTCAGAACATCACAATGTTCCCTACCAATGAAACATGGTACTTCGCATCGCAGATACTAGTCTCGAGCTCGGGCGTCCTTATCCTCATTTTGACGGCCCAATCGACTAGGAACATGTTTAGAATACACAGTGACTATTAGATGTGTTTCATGATAGCCGTCATACCCACTATCACATCTAACATACACTTTAGTGCATTCTAGGTCTTTACTCAACGCAATTGTTAATCATTATATAACACAATGAAAGTAAAGAATGCCATATAAATAAATGCGAATATCACATATAAAGATTGTTTCATACAAGAGTCTATAAACCCACACGCCACAAGTTGGCTAGTTGGGCATCTACTCTAACATAAAGAGCATTGGAGAATCAGTGGATGAATCAGAAGTGTCCTGGAGCTGAAATGTAGGAGAAGGAGATTCTGGGTTCTCAACAATATATGATTGCTCCTCCTGTGCAGTACCAGACATAACAGGACCTAAGGCAAACTGTAAATCATGATCAGAAGAATCGGCTTCTTGAGAAATCGGAGAAGGAGAGCGATAAACTGTACATCCATCGGAAGAATCTGAATCAATCTCTGGTATACTCTGTACCTCCGAATCACCCAACAAAACTTTCGGTATATACACCCTGTTCAAAAATTCTGCGAAAACTGGCTGGAATTCTTTCGATAGCCAAACTGTACACGACTATATCTTTACAAACATCCACGCGTACTGGGCGTAAACACCCAAACATGTTGTATCTCACAATCTCCGTACAGACTCTTTCCCAGCCCCAAGCCTTGATCAAAGATGGGGCGGCTCCCCAATATTGTACAGGCTCAATGAAGAAAACATGCGGCACAAAATTTTCTTCGATCACAACTTCTGGCTGCTTCTTATTCACAAACAAGGACAGCCTGCAGCTGCTCCTCCAAATATCATTTCCCTGAATGGGAGTCCAAACTCCATTCACGAGAATCATTGGCCTTACCCAACATGTGGACTTGTCCATGGAGTAAAATTGGGCTAAAACAGCGCCACTATTGTCATTAAGATCTTTATACAGTTGCGAGGAGCTTGGTTGGTCCGTTATTATTTCATGTCCCGTCTGCTGTGCCAAGAGATCTTAAAGAGATTTGGAATGAGCAACAGACAGAAGAGCAATAATATGAGATGCCATCGTTGTCCATGGTTGGCCCGATGAAAAATATCTTCGATGAGATTCCAAAAATTTCCTGAGCAGCATTTCTCTATACTTCGCCAATATGTACATTTTTATTTTAACTGCTGTCTCCAAAGAATATGTCTCCGCCCAATCCAACATCAATTTTTCTTTTACTTTCAAATCTCGCAGAGCATCAAGATCAGTCAATTTATTCAAACTGAAAGAATGAAAGAAATCAACTACATCTAGCATCACCTGGTCCCGGAGCCTTACCAGAAACTCCACATCCCCACAAATTAACTCAACCATCTCTTGGGCAGGATTCCCTTTAACTGGCTCATCTTCCTCCAAGATTTCTTTCCCTTTATCATGCATTGAGATCCTCGGTAGACTGGCATAGTACAAATCTCGTTCCTGTAATTCATTGATATTGATGGATTCACCACGTCGAATTTTGGTGATTTCTGCGGCAGTGATCGACGGCAGCATCATGTCGTCAGAAATTTGCAACAATAAATCATCAATAGACATGAGCTCCTCAGCACTTTACTTTCTGCCGATAGCTTTGACGATGTCCTTTTCAAACACAAGATTCTTGCTGCCCTCAGCTTCTGTCACAATCCTTGTTTCATCAATCACTTGCTCACTGTTCTTGGAAACAAAATCCGTAAAACATCTAACCACTTATCAAAATCTTCTCCAATTTCGGTCTCATCAAAACGCTGTTCTTCCTTCTCTGTTTCATCTGTTCCCAACTTCGAAGTTTCCGCAATAACCTGCTCAATAATTACATCAACTTCATCAGAAGGAGCCACAATAGTTTCTCTATCAGTAACCTCAGCAGTCTCCTTAACCGAGTCCTGCTCATCCAACGTCTCATCATCAGAGCCCATTGACAGAATAAATTTCCTCTTCGGGTATCTGCGTTTGGGCGCAAGAGATACTACAGCTGTTGCAGCAGGGGTCGGTTCAACAGTCTGAATAGGCACCACATCCTGTGCAACAGTAACAATATCCATACCAGTGGTGGAGGGTGAGGCTTTGCTTTTCACAGTGCGCCTCTTCTTTGGAATGACGGGCGCATCACCTTCAGTTGCTGGTCGCTTCTTCGACCCAGCAATTTCAGAGATTATTTCAACAGTTGTATCATCCGTAGATACAGACTTCTTCTTTGATTTGGATTTTCGCTTCACAATCGCCTCACTAGCCATCCCCTGCTCCTCGGACTGTCCACGAGCACCAATAGTTTGATTCGTGGTGATATAAGTGTTAACTGTCTTCATATACAGAATCTTTGAAGTGGGGAATGGAACTCTTTCTCCCATGGTGATAGCAGGGATGCTCTGCAGGAGCACACCAATTTGCACAGCATAGCCCTAGGCTTTCTTCTGCTTTCTATCCACCATTTATTTCAGCACACTGAACACAATCTTACTCCAGTTAATTTTTAGGCCAAACTGGATTGCGGTCATCATTTGAAAACGTTCAGTGGTAACAGCATCATAGGAACCGGCCTTAACAGTAATAGCTTTGGCCAGAATATCATTCAGCAAACAATATTCATACTTCAGGAATCTCTTCTTGCCATGAATTTCAACTTGCTCACCAGATTTTGAAAAGATGCTCCTTGCCTTATAGACCAAATGCTTCGGCACATCGGAAAAAGTTACAAGCCATTCCGTTGGCAACGCAAAGATTTCTGCAAACTGAGACTGAGATACAGAGAAGTATTTTCCTGAAATAGCCCCTGTGATATCTCCATCCTGGACCAACGCTGTGTCAAAGAACTGTTCTAACTCCTTCTCATATACCATTGATTCACAACCCAGAAACCCTCTTAGACCACTGGCCTCCAGTGCTTTGAACATATTTAGCATGCCTTCGTTGTCTGGGATCATCAATACTGATTCAAAGTTGACCTGATAGGAGTTGGTGATGAATACGGATGCCATTACAGTAGATTGAAATGATAAAGAGTTCCTGCAAACAAATTTTCTGCAAAAGAGAATACAAGAACACGAACGCAAGAGAATGCAAAGAGTACGATTGCACAGTAAGCGTTAGCGCGTATTGGAAATGCCGTAAATAAAGATGGTGAATATGAAACGTTAAGAGAGAGAAAGAATGTTGGTGTGACGATGCGCATGAAGGAAAACACGTGTCAATCATCCGATGGTGCGTACTATTTTAGAAAAGATTTTGAAAATATTTTACCCGTACGGAAAATGTTAAAAAAAGAGAACGACGTGCCAAAATCTTAAAACATCACACCTAAGAAAATCTTTTTTTTAATGTATCGCGGAAATGGAACGGAATTTGTTAACAGATAAGCATCAATTGTGTACAGGATATATCTGTTGACAGATTTCTCCTGTTCAATTGACGTCACGCTTAACAACACAGAAACCATGTTCCCCCTAAGACAGATAATCCTCTATCAGTAACGCTTACATAAGCAACACTGTTCCCTTTGAACACGAGACAAGGGGATGACGTAAGCAGTACTGTTTCCTCGATAGATAGTCTTCCAACGGTAGCGCTTACGTAAGCAGAGTTGTTCCCCCT
The DNA here is from genome assembly GCA_001598015.1 of Dorcoceras hygrometricum. Taxonomy (NCBI): domain Eukaryota; kingdom Viridiplantae; phylum Streptophyta; class Magnoliopsida; order Lamiales; family Gesneriaceae; genus Dorcoceras; species Dorcoceras hygrometricum. The sequence goes on from KQ999143.1 coordinate 208,803, forward strand.
GAACAAGTGACCCACTGCTGACGTAAGCAAAGCTGTTCAACCTGCAAAAATTGTTAGTGCACAGACAATTTTATGGCAATTCTAAGAGACCTAAAATGTTCCTAAAGTAGGAAAACTTAGCGTCTGGCAGAGGCTTGGTGAAGATGTCAGCAACTTGCTGTTCAGTCGACACGTACTCCAACCGGACATCTTTCTTCAATACGTGGTCCCTTATAAAATGATGCCTAATGTCGATGTGCTTGGTTCTTGAGTGCAGCACAGGATTCTGGGTGATCGATATCGTACTTGTGTTGTCACAGAGAATGGGCGCTTCAGAAGCATCACTGCCATAGTCTTTCAACTGATGTTGTATCTAGAGAATTTTAGCACAACAGCTGCCAGCAGCTAGGTACTCAGCTTCAGCAGTTGACGTGGCAATGGATGTTTGCTTCGTACTAAACCAGGAAATCAACCGATCTCCCAAGAATTGACAAGTCCCACTTGTGCTCCTGCGATCAATCCTGCATCATGCGTAATGCTTGTGCTCCTGCGATCAATCCTGCATCATGCGTAATCTGCATCACTATAACCGATTAGTTGAAATCCCGAGTCTTTGGGATACCAAAGACCCACGTTGGAAGTACCCTTTAAATATTTGAGGATTCTCTTAACAGCAATATAATGTGATTGCTTTGGCTCTGCTTGGAATCTAGCACACATACATACAGCAAACATGATGTCTGGTCTGCTAGCAGTTAGGTAAAGCAAAGAGCCTATAATGCCTCGATACAAAGATATCTCTATGGCAGTTCCAGCTTCATGTTTGTCCATCTTGATTGAAGAGATCATAGGGGTTGCTGCTGCTGAGCAGTTGTCCATGTCAAACTTTTTCAGCAATTATTTCGTGTTTTTTGCCTGGTTAATGAAAATGCCATTCTCCAGCTGGCGAACTTGTAAGCCCGGAAAGAATGTTAGCTCCCCATCATGCTCATCTCGAATTTATCCTGCATGAGCTTAGAGAATTTCTTGCACAGCTTGGGGTTAGTTGACCCAAAGATAATGTCATCGACATAAATTTGAACTAATAAGACATGGTCATTTTTGACAAATTTAAACAGTGTCTTATCTACTGTGCCTATTGTGAATTTATGCTCTATGAGGAATTTAGACAGTGTATCATACCAAACTCTGGGTGCTTGTTTAAAACCATATAGAGCTTTATCCAGCTTATAAATATAATCTGGATGTGCATGATTAACGAAGCCAGGAGGTTGTGCAACATACACTTCCTCTGTTAAGACGACATTAAGAAAGGCACTCTTAACATCCATCTGAAAGACCTTGAAGTCTTTAAATGCAGCATAGGCTAAGAACATGCGGATGGATTCTAGTCTAGCTACTGGTGCAAAAGTTTCATCAAAATATATCCATTCCATCTGTCTAAATCCTTGTGAAACCAGTCTAGCCTTATTCTTGTTACTACGTCATCTTCATTCAGTTTGTTCCTAAAGACCCAACGAGTTCCTATCACTGAATGATTAGTTGGTCTAGGTACAAGTGTCCAAACATTATTACGCTTAAACTGGTTAAGTTCTTCCTGCATAGCATCTATACAACTTGGGTCAGCTAAGGCTTCATCAATTACCTTATGTTCTATATGTGATAGAAATGCAGCATCAAAATGATCATGAGATAGCTGGCCTCGTGTGCGAACAGGAGATTCGAAATTACCTATGACTTGCTGGGGTGGATGATTTCTATTCCACCGAAGATCAAGTCAAATGGGATTTTCTCCTTGTTCCCCCTGTGGTGCTGACTGGATAGAAATGTTTTGATCTTCTGACACCAATTGATGATTTCATTTGTAGCTTGTGCATCAGATTCCAACTGTGATACTTGCTGTTCTGTGTGAGTGTTGTTGTCAGCTTTGTCATCAACACCTGTTGGTATATATGACACTGTTGCGTCAGCTGTTGGTGTATGAGTAGGAGCATTTGCTTGAGCAAAGTCTGACGGAGCAAGATCTGTTGGAACAGGATCTGTTGGAGCAGCATTTGTTTGCACAGTGATTGCTTCTGCTCCAGCTGCCGTCAGATCTTGTGGAACAACATTATGAAGTGTGTCTACTGCTGGTTGTTATTCAGCTGTATATCTCTGTGGAGCCACGTCATCGTCAGATTCTTCAAGACTTGTTGATTCCAGACGTGTGCACAAGTCATGTAAGCTTGCTGCTGAATTCGATTTGAAGCTACTCTCATCGAACACAACATGAGCAGATTCCTCAACAGTTAAACTCTTGATGTTGAACACACGATAAGACTTGCTGACAGCAGAGTAACCTAAAAATATTCCTGCATCAGATTTAGGTTCAAACGCTGTTAGATGGTTTTGCCATTGTTGTGAACGAAACATCTATACCCAAACACCCTGAAATAAGATATGTCAGGTTTCTTGCCATGCCAGATCTCATATGGGGTTTTATCGTGCGTCCTATTAATCATAGATCTATTTTGAGTGTGACAAGCTGTGTTAACTGCTTCTGCCCAAAATTTTTGAGAAATGCCGGAATAAGCAATCATAGATCTATCAGCTTCTTTTAAAGTGCGGTTTCTCCTTTCAGCTAACCCGTTTTGCTGAGGAGTTCTAGCTGCTGAAAGCTCATGCTTAATTCCTAAGTCTTCCAAATAAGAAGTTAATTTAAAATTTAAAAACTCAGTACCGCGATCACTTCTTATCCGGTTGACTGAACAAGATCTATCATTTTGTAAACATTTCAAAAGACGTATCAGCTGGTCGGCGGTTTAAGATTTTGCTTTTGAAAACAGCACCCAAGTATATTTTGAAAAATCATCAACAACACCAAGGGTGTAGGACGTTCCCCCTAAGCTTGTTACTGAAATAGGACCAAAAAGATCCATATGTAAAATCTCAAGGCAACGGGAAGAACGTTTTCCGCCTTTATTTTGAAAGTCGATTTAATATGGTTACCAAGCTGACAAGCTGCACAGATCTTATCCTTAGAAAATTTTAATTTGGGCATACCAGAAACCATATCATGCTCACTCAGCTTAGCAAGTGTTTTAAAGTTTAGATGGTTCATTCGTTGATGCCACAACCAGCTCTTGGAAGAGTCAGCTGTAAGACATAACTGTTCAGTCCTCAACTGCTCTGACCAATCGATAACGTAGGTATTCCCCGAACGTTTACCCACCAATACGGTCAGACCATTTGAGTTCTGAACTGTGCACGTGTGTTGTTGAAAGTTAACTATGTAACCTTTTTCACATAGTTGACTGATACTAACTAAATTGTAACTAAGGTTATCAACAACTAAGATATCTGAGATAGAGATGTTACCATGGGTAAGCTTACCCTTACCCACAGTGTTACCGTGTGCATTGTCACCAAAGAATATTTTTGCTCCTTTGTGTGGAACAACATCTGTCAACAGCTTTGGGTTCCCTGTCATATGTCGTGCACACCAACTGTCCAGGTACCAGATAGTTGAGTCATCGACAGCTTTGTACCTGTTACCCTGAAATCATACAGACAGATTTTGGTACCCAATTTTACTTGGGTCCTGATTGGATTACCCCTTTCGGGACCCATACTTGAATGACCTTGACAGTTTTTCCAGTATAAGTATCCTTAAGGGTATGTGCATAATTACAGTGAGATCTATTGAGTTTTGATTTCATATGTTGACCATATAGATCTCTTTTCCGCTGAACCTTTTTCCAACCCGATTATACCTTTGTTGAACTATGCCATGGCTGGTTAGGAACAGATGGCTTTCGACCAGCTTTCGCTTTGTCTTTTTCCAGTTTGTTCTTTAGCCAGCTTGGCTTGGAGTTCTCAGGTTTTGAAAAGCCGATACCAGCTTTTCCAGTATCGTTCAACTTGGGAGAGTTCTGGTCATCAAATGTTATAGACTCAAAACAGTCATATATCACATTGGCTTTGACAAAGCTCATTTTGTTGAACTTGTCATATGCTGATTGTGATTGAGTACTCGTCTCTCCTTCACTCCTCTCACCACTAATGAAACCCAACCAGTTCTATCATTTGCTGATTTTTGAATTTCTTGCAGCTTGTGGAGAGCACGAGAATACCAGCTTTTCCAGTATCGTTCAACTTGGGAGAGTTCTGGTCATCAAATGTTATAGACTCAAAACAGTCATATATCACATTGGCTTTGACAAAGCTCATTTTGTTGAACTTGTCATATGCTGATTGTGATTGAGTACTCGTCTCTCCTTCACTCCTCTCACCACTAATGAAACCCAAACCAGTTCTATCATTTGCTGATTTTTGAATTTCTTGCAGCTTGTGGAGAGCACGAGCTGATTGATTCCCGGAGCTCATTTCTTTAGTTAATTTTTCCACTTCAGCCTTGAGCTCACTGGCCTCATTTCTCAACAAGTCATTTTCTATCTTCAGCTTACTCAACTCAGTCTTCAAACTGTCAGTATCCTCAAGCTCGTCAGAACTCGATTCTGCTGAACTATTTTTCAAACTTGCGTTTTCGGCCTTGATTTTCTCAAATGTGTGAGATAAGATCTTGTACTCATGGACCATATCGTTCAGTGCCTGAACTAGATCCTCACGTGTAAATTCAATGTTTGAGAAATCGAATACCTCATCGTCCGAAGTTTGATTAGCCATGAGGCAATGAACTTCCTCCTGTTCACTCACTTGATGAGGAGCTGTTGCTGGAGGAAGAGTCTGAATCAGTATCTGCCCAGCTTTTGGTGCTCTCTTCTGCCATCAACACCTTCCTGTCATTCTTTCTGTTTGGCCTTCTGTCAGGTCTTGTTCTCATCCTCTTATCCTTGGATCGCTCCTTGGATCTCTCAACAGATCTTTCATCAGTTTTGTCCTCTCGCTTGTATCTATCCTCTTTCTTCTCATCTCTTCGATATCTATCATCCATTCTCTTGTCATCTCTGGATATGTCCTCCTTCCTTGGCCTATTGCAATTAGCTACAAAGTGCCCTGGACGATCAGAATTATAACATTTCATATCATAAGCAGTTTTATCAGATTTATTGAAATTACTGTAAGGAGAGGAAGGGTTGAAGATCTTCTCAAGTATTTCCCAAACTTCTTAACGAAGAGGGACATGACGTCGTCGCTTAGTTGATCTGCTGATTTGCTTGTGCTTGGATAGCACTGTTCAGTGGTTGTGGCTGCCAGAGCTTTCGTTGGCTGGGATGTTGATGGTCCAGCTTCTGCTCTTGTCTCCAACTCGAATTCATAGGCTTTGAGGTTAGCAAACAAGTCGTGCAGCTCCAGCTTGTTCAAATCTTAGGATTCACGCATCGCTATAGTCTTCACATCCCACTCTCTGGGTAGTGCTCTCATCACCTTCAGCGCCAACTCTCTGTTACTGTATTATTTTCCCAAGCTGTTTAGCTCAATCACCACGGCGCTGAACCGATCATCAAACTCTGTCATTGTTTCTCCATCTTTCATTTTGATGGACTCAAACTTCTGCTGAGCCACCGTCAGCTTGTTCTCCTTCGTCTTGTCACTACCCTCACAGATTTGAGTCAGATTTTCCCAAATGTCTTTGGCAGTGGCGCAGGTTTTGATATTGCTGAACATGTTTTTGTCCTTGTCCAGCGTCTTGTAAAGGATGTCCCTGGCCACATTATCCAGGTTAGCTTTCTTCTTATCTTCACTTGTATACTCATGTCTGGCCTTCTCAAGGAATTGAGGCTCGCCATTGGATATAGCAAACGCTAGATTGGGCTTCATAATCTTCAGCGGCCCTTCAGTGAGGACAACCCACATTTCATCATCTAGGCAGCCAGATGCGCTTGCATGCGTATCTTCCAGTCATCATAATATTCTCTGGAAAACAGAGGAATCTTGTTGTGAGAAGTAGACATGATAATATGTGATAACGCACAAATAAATACTGTTCAATACTGAGACGCAGTCTCTGATACCAATTTATAGTCCCAAAATACAATCAATGTGGTTCGAAAAACAGTTGCAAGAGTTTAGAAGGGGGGGGGGGTTTGGAATGAACTCTTGGTATTTTCAAACTTTCGAAACCTTTTAAAACAAGTTTTACAAGCACTGCTTAACTTAAATCCGAGTTACCAGATTTAAGGATCTCATTTTAATCAAATCTCTTGGCCAACAAAATATGGCCAATTTATAGTCCCAAAATACAATCAATGTGGTTCGAAAAACAGTTGCAAGAGTTTAGAAGGGGGGGGGGGTTGAATGAACTCTTGGTATTTTCAAACTTTCGAAACCTTTTAAAACAAGTTTTACAAGCACTGCTTAACTTAAATCCGAGTTACCAGATTTAAGGATCTCATTTTAATCAAATCTCTTGGCCAACAAAATATGTGCGGAAAAAGGCCAATTGATTTGTGAACAGATAACTCAATGAATAAGTAAATGCGTAAAGTAAATAGCAAGGGTCGAGAATTTGTTTCTGGAAGTTCGGATATAAATATCCTACGTCTCCCCTTATTCCTTTTCAGGAAGGTTTCACTAGAAGATTTGATGAGTGTAGTCCTTCTACAAACACCCGATCACCGAGCCTCGCTCCAGTGAACTCCTAGAAACACCACAATCTAAAGCGCAGACGCAGCTGCTGGTTTTACAAGAGAATGAAATTTTTCGAACGGCTTTTAAGGAGCACGTTTGTTACAGACTCAATCAAATGATATAACAATGAAATACAACACTATTGAGACTGTAAAATCTTCTGGTTTCTAAAAAGTAGAAACGCGATTCAACAAGTGAACCAGAAGATGACTCGAATGTTTATCTTATGAAGATCAACGATTTTATTCTTCGAGTGTTCGAGCTTTTTGAATATGGCTTCAAAGTAATGAAAGCTCAGAAAGCAATTTGAAAGCGTAACAGCAATAGCAGTGGCAAGAGTTTTTCTTCAATTCAAAACTTCTGCTATTTATACTCTTTGCTCAACGGTCGATTAATTAAATAAGTCAACAAAATCCTTTTTGAAATTCTGAACATCGTACGCCGTCAATCCTGCTCCACTACATGGTAAATTGCATATCGACAGAGGCAACAATATAATTTTCATATATGTGCAATCCCGTTGTAACGACCTCTGCCAATGTGTACTATTTACCCAAAAATAGTACCAATATTGTCTCCTTAATTCCAGGAAATTTGTACGATTTGATCGAGACCCTTGATTCTCTCCAATTTGAATATATGGTCCCGTATGAATCAATTAACCATTTGTGCCTAAATTCTTTTCTGTTGGCAGAAATATTTTTCTTGAAGATGATTGAACAGTAACTATCTGTCGCGGTAAACATATCTGACCATTTGCAATTTCAGAAAGGCTGACGTCATCTTACTGTTATACAACCACTGTACTGATAACCATAGTAAACACTGTAGCGATATCTGACGCTATCAATGACGTCACGGTATCTGATAGTTCTACTATGCTCAAATCTATTGACAGCATCCTTTGCTTGTTAACGAATTGTAATGTTCCTGTTACGATGTCTGTTGAACAAGAACTGTAGCGCTATCTGTTGACAGCAACAATGAGTGATACTATTATGATATCTGATGACAGCACCAATATCTACACTGGTATAGAATCTGTCGAATATACTTGACAATAACTATGGCCCTTTCTGTTGATAGTACCCTTCACTGTTTCAATACCAAATGCTGTTGGCAGATACCATCATCGATACAATACTCAAAGCTGTTGGTAGATATCATCATCCTTAGAACACCATCAACAGTAGATTTCTGACCCGATAATCCAAATAGCTGATTCGATAACCCGAATAACAAAATCGATAACTCCACTGTTCCAAACCCGATTCTGAACAACCCGATATCATAACTGTAATTCGAACCGATCACTGTTATCAGCAACTTGATATCTTATGAAAGATTATTCGATTATCACCGTTAAGTCCAAATCTTTTCTTATTTTGTTATCACCAAAACTCTAAATTTTATCCTAACATCGATACTAGACAATGTTTTAGAGAAGTTTTAAAGAAAGAATTTCGAAGCACTGTGAACCCGAACGATGATTTCAAAATCAAATTTCAACCAGCTATGAGTTTAAAGGAATAACGTTTCAATTTAAGGATTTATGGCATAGATAACAGACGGTCACCATGGAAGGGTGAGCAGCTATCCAGATGTCAGTTTCCCCTTCACCACGAGCTAAATGCTAAGGCTGATATCAGTAGTCACTTGTTCAGGTGCACCACGGACCTAAGGAGAGCTTCTAAGCCATAAATTACAAGAAAATAAGAATGGGATCTGGGTCATCTTCCCCATTTCCAAGTTTAACGAAAGAAAGTTTATGAAAGCTGATGAATGACTTCCTTTAAACTGTTTTGTTAAGTTACGGTATGTTTAGATGTCTTCCTGCATTATGCGAAATTTTTATCTTCAGATTTTACTTGCTGAGCCCCTAGGCTCATTAGTTTTAAAATGGTGCAGGTGGGACAGAGCTGGGGCAGGCGGGAGGCAGCGACTGAACCAGCTGTGGTGATTGTGTTTATCTACGACCGATGTTTTCCGCAACCTCTGTTGTTGTTTTTGATCTTTTGTTAACTCTGTATTAGATCTATTACAACAATAGTGAATTCATATAGAATTGAAAAGTTGTTATATCGCATTTTGCACTTTTGTAACATCTGTTATTAAAGAAATTGTTTCAGCTGTTCCAGTACTTGGCACCATATTATGTTTGTGTTTGAATTTTGATTTAGTTATAAGAAATACAGCTTATAACAATTCCCATTCAGCCATTCTTTTCTTTTTATTATTCTGTCGTGACCCCATGAGGATTGGGATGTCACAACTTGGTATCAGAGCATGGTCCTGAGATAAACACATGCACTTCCAGTTGGAACAGCAGTTGTCAACCGTTTCTCCAGCGCTGTGAGTTTATTTTATGTTTCAGAGCATTTGTTTTTATCTTTAGCATGTTCTGATTATTGCATTGTGGTGGATTACGGGCTATAGATTAAGATGTCTGGTCGAGGAAGAAGAAATATCCCAGTAGATGAATCCAACCCCGATAGTAACGCTAGTATTTCCCAACTTTTAAGGTTGCTGGTAGAGCAAACCAGCAGAGGTAATGGTCAATCATCCAGCAGCCGAGGACCCAACAATGATGATCCTCAAGATAAGTTCAGAAGACAAAAGCCGAAAGAGTTTAGTGGTACGACTGATCCTTTAGTTGCTGAGAGCTGGATTAAGTCGATGGAGGTTATCTTTGAGTACCTCCAGATGCCAGATTTAGATAGGCCAAGGTGCGCTATCTATATGTTGAGGGATGACGCCATGATTTGGTGGGAAGGAGCTAAGCTATCGGTGGATTTGATGAAGCTTACTTGGACGGATTTCAAGTAAGTGTTTTACGAACAGTACTTCACAGCAGACAAGAGGTCTGAGTTGAAGAGAGAGTTTCTGACTTTGAAACAAGGAAGCATGACTGTGCAATAGTATTCACGGATGTTTGAAATAGGATGCTATTTTGTGCTCTAATTGGAAATGATCCAGCAGAAAAGTTGAGCCACTTCGTGGAAGGGTTAAAACCCATGTTCAAGATGAACGTTAGGCTATCTGTGCCCAAGACATATAGAGAAGCAGTGGATAGAGCCCTGCGAATTGAGAGGGATTGGAAAGATATAGATGAGGAAAGGCAGCAGAAGAGTCAGGCCTCTCAACAGAAAGATCAAAGGCCTTTCAAGAAGCAGCATAAGAATCAGCAGAGGCCTCAAGAGCAGAAACCCCTACTGGAACAGAAGCCTCTGCCTATCCAACCGATCAGTGCAGTTCCAGCTGGTAGCAACAGACCAGTGTGTCCTAAGTTCCAGAAGCCACACTCTGGTCAGTGCAGACTTGGACAGAACGTCTGCTACAAGTGTGGGTTACCAGGGCATATGATGAATAATTTCCCAAAGTCGAGAGAGCTGGTGACCAGCCGGGCATATGTGATGACAACCAAACAGGTCAATCCAGATTCTACAGTGGTACGGGTAAGATTTTAATAGCTGGTTTGCCTTCTGTGGCTTTGCTAGATTCAGGAGCCACCCATTCATTTATAGCAGCTAAGTTTGCTAGGAAGCTACCCATTGGACCTGATCGTGTAGCTGTAGGCTTCTGTGTAACAGTGCCTTCAGGAGAAGAATTAGTATCCCATGATATGTTTAGGAATTTAGAACTTAGGCTCCAAGGGCATTCGATTTCCGCAGATTTTATTGTTTTGCCGATGCCTGAGTTCGACATGATTTTGTGGATGGACTGGTTAACCAAGCATGGAGTGGTAATTAATTTCAAGACTCGAGCAGTAGAAGTTAACCCGCCTAGAGGAGACCCGTTCCAATTTGAAGCCAATCAGACGTTGAGGATTCCTCGCCTTATGTCAGCACTTAAGGCTCAGAGATGTTTAAGGAAAGGAGGGGTAGGATATATGATAAGTCTGTCATCCTTAGCAGTGACTAGTAAGCCCCAAATTTCAGACGTGGAGGTGGTAAACGAATTTCCTGAAGTTTTCCCAGAAGATATACAAGGACTTCCGCCAGATAGGGAATTAGAATTTTCTGTCGAATTAGTTCCAGTAGCAGCCCCTGTATCCAGACCACCTTATCATTTAGCTCCCTCAGAAATGAAAGAATTAAAGGAACAGATACAAGATCTATTAGAAAAAGGATTTATTAGACCAAGCACTTCACCCTGGGGAGCCCCTGTTCTTTTTGTCAAGAAGAAGGATGGAAGCTTGAGACTGTGTATAGACTATAGGGAGCTGAACAAACTGACCATTAAGAATAAATATCCCCTTCCTAGAATTGAGGATTTTTTTGACCAATTGAAAGGAGCAGCAGTCTTTTCTAAGATTGATTTAAGGTCGGGTTACCACCAGCTAAAGATTAAGGCAGCCGATATATATAAGATAGCCTTTAGAACCCGTTACGGTCACTATGAATTTTTAGTGATCCCCATCAGCTTTTATGATCTGATGAATAGAGTTTTCCAACCCTTTTTGGATCAGTTCGTAGTTGTGTTTATAGATGATATCCTAATATACTCTAAGACAAAGGTTGAACATGTTGAGCATTTAAGGACAGTGCTTCAAATACTAAAGAGTAAGCAGCTATATGCTAAGTATAGTAAATGCGACTTTTGGTTGGAGAAGGTAGCATTCTTAGGTCACATTATATCTAAGGATGGACTAGAAGTAGACCCAGCCAAAGTAGAAGCTGTACGTGACTGGCCAATACCAAATTCGGTTTCAGAGGTAAGGAGTTTCTTGGGATTAGCCGGTTATTATAGGCGATTCATTCAAGGATTTTCCAAGATAGCTGTCCCTTTGACCTCGTTAACAAGGAAGCTGGTTAAGTATGATTGGACTTCGGAATGCCAAATCAGCTTCGACAAGTTGAAGCAAGCACTGATAGCAGCACCAGTATTAACCATGCCGTCTGTTGAAGGGAAGTTTGTGATTTACACAGATGCGTCTAAGATGGGTTTAGGTGCCGTATTGATGCAAGACCGAAAGTTGATATCCTATGCTTCCCGACAGCTGAAGGACCATGAGAAAAACTATCCCACTCATGACTTGGAGCTGGCAGCCGTAGTGTTTGCCTTGAAGATATGGAGACATTTTTGTATGGGAAAAGTGTGAGATATTCACAGATCATAAGAGCCTCAAATACTTTTTCACTCAGAAGAAGCTGAATATGAGGCAGAGGAGATGGCTGGAGCTGGTAAAAGATTATGATTGTACGATCAGCTATCACCCAGGAAAAGCTAATGTGGTTGCTGATGCATTGAGTAGGAAGTCCATTGGGATAGCACAGCTCACTGTCCAAAGACCCTTGGCAGTTGAAATTGAGAAGTTGGGACTAGAATTAGTAACCAGCAGCAGCAAGTCAGTCTTAGCAAATCTCTTGGTGAGATAAGATTTGATGGAACAAATTCGTGAGGGTCAGCCGAAAGATGAACAGCTTCAGAAGTGGGCTAAGCAAGATAGGGAAAGAGGCAGCAGTCTCTATTTTTCAGACGGTGGAGTAATCAGATTTCAAGGAAGAATCTGGGTGCCACAAGTGGACACCTTGAGGTCAGATTTGATGGCAAAAGCTCATACAACCCCTTATACTGTACATCCAGGGAGTACTAAAATGTATAAAGACCTCCAGCAGTTGTACTGGTGGCCAGGGATGAAACGAGACATTGCCAGATTTGTCTCGGAATGTTTAACTTGTCAGCTGGTGAAGGCTGAACATCAAAGACCAGCTGGGTTGTTGAAGCCACTGCATATTCCCGAATGGAAGTGGGAATGTATAGCTATGGATTTTGTAGTTGGTTTACCAAAGACTGCCAAAGGGTATAATTCCATTTGTGTAATAATCGATAGACTCACTAAGTCTGCCCACTTTTTGCCAGTGAAGACGACATACGATTTGGGCAGATACGCAGACTTGTATATAAAAGAAATAGTGAGGTTGCATGGTGTTCCCATTTCAATTGTATCTGATAGAGATCCGAAATTTACGTCAGCTTTTTGGAAGAGTTTGCATAAAGCTATGGGTACGAAGCTAACTTTTAGCACAGCCTTTCACCCCCAGATAGATGGACAATCGGAAAGAGTGATCCAGATTCTGGAAGATTTGCTCAGGGCTTGTATTGTAGATTTTTCCGAAGGCTGGGAGCTAAAGTTACCTCTAGTAGAGTTTGCGTATAACAATAGTTATCAATCAGCTATACAGATGTCTCCATATGAAGCGCTCTACGGTCGTAAATGTAGAACACCTCTTCAATGGGACAAAGTCGGTGAAAGAACTGCTTTAGGACCAGATGTAGTGGAGCAAACAACATCAGCTGTTAGGAAGATTAGGGAGCGGATGAAAGCTGCTCAAAGTAGGCAAAAGAGTTACGCAGACAACCAGAGAAGGGAGCTGAATTTTGTAGTCGGCGACCACGTATTTTTGAGAGTTGCTCCAATGAAGGGAATTATGCGTTTTGGGAAGAAAGGGAAGCTGAGTCCCAGATATATTGGACCATATGAGATTTTAGAAAGAGTAGGGACGTTAGCCTATCGCTTAGCGTTGCCCCCACAGCTATCAGCAGTGCACAGCGTATTCCATGTATCAGCTTTGAGGAAGTATATTCCTAACCCATCTCACATATTAAGTCATGAACCTATTCAGCTAGCATCAGATTTAAGTTACGAAGAGAGACCCGAGAGGATTCTTTTTCGAGAAATTAGAAAGAAGAGAAACCATAGTATTCCTATGGTTAAGGTGCAATGGTTCAATCAATCTGAACGAGAAGCTACGTGGGAAACAGAAGCTGATAAGCTTAGTCGTTACCCAGAATTGTTTGGTAAGTGAATTTCGAGGACGAAATTTCTTTAAGGAGGGTAGAGTTGTAACGTCCCAAAATCCATAGGACCACATATTTAACCCTTTTCTATTTCAAGGGCTTATTTGATATTGCGTATTTCAGCCTTAAGTTTATTTCGTTTGTTTTAACAGCTGATTTTCAGTTGCTGCTTTGAGACATGACGTGGAAGGTTTCCAGGCAGCTGTCGCACGAGCATAAACATGAGCAGATTCAGATTTTAGTTTAAAATGCCCTCAGGTGGACAAAAATAGTTTTTTTAAAACGTTTTGGTAAAGTTTTCAAATTCAAAATAGTAGTAGGGAATATTTGACAAATTCTTTGGAAAAGGACACGGGTTGGTAGGATCCCATGCCTACTCGAGTGTTAATACCTACTACAAGTCATATCCCGTATATGATTGTTTTCATAACAAGAGAGTTTCATCGTTGTTCAGAAATTTCTCTCTTTCTCTCTAAAAACTTCAAAGTGCTCGTAGTGGTGCTTGTGGAGAACTCCTGTTGAGACCCGCTTCTTCTGTGTTTCGTAGGTTTAAGGCAAGTAAAGGCTGATTCTTTCTACGCCATTTTAAAGCATATATTGTTCTTCAGTGCATGATTGTTGCCTGTTTATGTTAAGATAATTTATGTTTTAAGCATGTTTTAGGAAGTTCTTTGATGATCGGGTTCCAGTTTTGTTTCTGTTACAAAGTTTTAAAGAGTGCTTCGATGAAGAAGATGAAAATGTTGTTTTCAAAATGTTGAGCAATCGGGTTTAAGTAGTACGCTCATGAATGATCTTCCTTCCGGTGGATGGTGACATCGGAACTTGACGCTATGTAATCGGAGTTGTTAGTAGAATCAGAAGTTAAGTCTGGTTTGATAGGCAACGGCTGATAGCGCAGCCGTCGTTTTGATGTTATAACACCAAGTTATACTCGGTAGTTCCCCATTTCAGCAGTTATCTTTGTGTTAAGAAAATTCTAAGTGTTACGTTCAGCCGTGAGTTGTTTTGCTTCTGGGTTGGGTTAGTTCTTCATTATTGTTTATCTTACAGCTGAGTTGACTACGGTCAAGAACCAACAGCTGAATTTATCCAGCAGCAGATTTCCGTAGAACCAACAGCTGATTTTATCCAGCAGCTGATTTTCGTAGAACCAACAGCTGATTTTATCCCGCAGCTGATTTCCTTAGAACCAACAGCTGATTGTTTACCCAACGTCTGATTTTCTTACACTAACGACGTCGTTTCATTTACTACATCTGTTTCAATGTTATCGAATATCCTTGCGTCTGTTTTACTAAAATCATAGATTCATTTTAGCGATAAGTCTCAGCAGTAGAACTCGATACTCGACAATGTTTTAAAGAAGTTTTAAAGAAAGAATTTCGAATGATTGTGAACCCGAACGATGATTTGAAAATCAAATTTCAACCAGCTATGAGTTTAAAGGAAGAACGTTTCAATTTAAGGATTTATGGCATAGATAACAGACGGTCACCATGGAAGGGTGAGCAGCTGTCCAGATGTCAGTTGCCCCTTCACCACGAGCTAAATGCTAAGGCTGATATCAGTAGTCACTTGATCAGGTGCACCACGGACCTAAGGAGAGCTTCTAAGCCATAAATTACAAGAAAATAAGAATGGGATCTGGGTCATCTTCCCCATTTCCAAGTTTAATGAAAGAAAGTTTATGAAAGCTGATGAATGACTTCCTTTAAACTGTTTTTTTAAGTTACGATATGTTTAGATGTCTGCCTGCATTATGTGAAATTGTTATCTTTCAGATTTTACTTGCTGAGCCCCTAGGCTCATTAGTTTTAAAATGGTGCAGCTGGGACAGAGCTGGGGCAGGCGGGAGGCAGCGACTGAACCAGCTGTGGTGATTGTGTTTATCTACGGCCGATGTTTTCCGCAGCCTCTGTTGTTGTTTTTGATCTTTTGTTAAGTCTGTATTAGATCTATTACAACAATAGTGAATTAATATAGAATTGCAAAGTTGTAATATCGCATTTTGCACTTTTGTAACATCTGTTATTAAAGAAATTGTTTCAGCTGTTCCAGTACTTGGCGCCATATTATGTTTGTGTTTGAATTTTGATTTAGTTATAAGAAATACAGCTTATAACAATTCCCATTCAGCCCTTCTTTTCTTTTTATTATTCTTTCGTGATCCCATGAGGATTGGGACGTCACACTGGTAGTTTTAAGTTGCCCACTGAGGGGCTCGTGGTAATATCTAAATTGCCAGAAAGCTTGATTGCACAGATGAGGATGGAGTTTTCTGAGTCCAGGATGCCGGTACATAGCTCTTGCAAGAATAACGATATGAAGGTGGAATATCGTCTGATAAACAAAATCATAGCCAAGGTACTCACTGCCAAAGTTGGACCCCTTGATGCTGTGACCCAAAGCCGATTTCACTTGATGGTGGCTATCATGAGTGGCATCAGAATCAATTGGAGTAAAATCCTCTTCAGGATTTTGAAGGCAATGGTTGTACCATCAACCAAGCAGGCTCAAGGTTTTGCTGTGCAGCTGAGTCTGCTACTAGAGGGAGTTCCACGATTGAAACTGGGGCGAGTCTAAGGCCCCTTCCGTCCTTGAATATTATCTGCCAAATCTATTGGAACCTATGTTGCCAAGAACAAATCAGCTTTGGCGGAACTCTTTGAGAAGAAGACGTCTACTGGTGACACAGTGAGACCAATAGCAACCAAAGTTCAAAGGTTGGAGGATGTGAGCACCAGAGCTGACGCTTTCATACAAGCAGCAATAAAGCAAAAGTGAACTACTGTTGGCAGAGCTGCGGTGAGGCCAACAGTCAAAATTCAGATGATGCGTCCTCCAAAGCGCAAACTCATTCTATTGGAGGACTCTGAATTTGAGGATCCTAAGCCGTTTCCTAAAGAAACTAAGGTGTCAGCACCTGTGGTACAATCTGTTATGTCATGGATGAAATATTCTCAGCAGTACGCGATGAAGAGTATTTATCTCTGGATGCACTTTATCGGACTCCTCAGGCGAAACACTACCCTCCTTCGACGACGACAAGAAAGCCGATAACTGAGATCCGATGGAGCCAGGGCATTCATATTAGATAAGTAAGCTGGCGCACCAGATCTCTTCCAAAGATTGCCTCTACCAATAAGGGAAAGAAGATTTTGGTTGAGACGACTAAGGGATATCCATCAAGGAGACAATCAATTTGATTGTTTCATATCTTGAGGTATTCGTCAAGATCAAAGACTCAAATTTTTTGTGTGACAACCTACAGCTTTTGGGATTTGAACAACCTAAGTGCCTAAGGGACCGTTTCAAAGCAGATGCGGCCAAGCTGCTCCGATGGACCGAGACGGACTCTCTTCGAGTAGCCTTCAAGAGACGAATGATGTTACAGGAAAAACTCCAAGAACTGTTTTTTCTCAAGGTTCTGCTTGAGAGGTGGAAAAAATTTGTTCCTAGACACCCCCTCGCAAGCATAGACCTCCAGGTTCTAGACCTATTGGCTAAGGCTCACAAGATTGCATTGGTAGCATATCTGGGGCTTAGGAAGCAGCATAAGCTTCTATGGACACTGCTAGGGCCCTCAAATCTATTTTCATGCTTAGATGAGGATACAGAAGTTATTTCAGTTTTCAGTTCCCAGAAAACAATAGTGTATCAGTGTACAAATTTGGTGGTACATCCGTCAGTACAGATTACAGAAACTATCCCTGTCAGGCCCGGTGCACTAATCAGAGATTAGTTACTCAATTAATATTAATTACACGGAAGCATAAAAAATGGGCTAAAATTTTTCGTTTGGGCCTGAACTTAAATCAAATCTTAAAATACGAACATAATTAAAATATGGATTTTAACTCAAAAATCCAAACAACAACAACAAAACATATCAAGGTATGTATCAAATACAGATCTCCAAATACAATATTCATAGAGGGCATACCCTGGTTCATTTATTCAATACATAATACATATAATTGGGACTCAAAACGAGGATCTACCAGCCGATTCTCCACTCGGTCCAACTGGATTACCTGAAGACCGTGTAAAGGCCAACACTGACCAAAGCAGCCCAAAGAGGGAAAAATAAAATGAGGTCAAACCTCAGTACGAAGAGCATCTATGAAGCATCAATCATATCAGACATGCAATATTTCAAACGTGCAATGCATGAGGACTACCAAGAATCATCGGTAAATAAGGCACAACGACTCAGTTGTGCAATAAAATATCAATCATCAATCAGAATCCAAATCACAGCGACTCAGCTGGCTATCGCGACTCAGCGACGACATTGGATTCTCAGCATGGCGACTCAGCCGGAAAATCGCGACTCAGCGATTATCAGGTCTCAAATAATACAAGCTCAATAGCTATGCATGAATACCAAGTAAAATCATACTCATAGCAATGCAAATAATTCACACATATAAGCAATTAGCATACAAATCATCATCGTAAACTAGCAAACTCACATAGAATCATCTAACACATAATCACAACAGCTCAGACACGAATAGAAATATTCCCAAGCTGATATTAAAGCTGCTAATATAAGCTCACTCGTACCTCAACTCCTCACGGCTACCACCTCAACAGATCACATGAGAACACAGCTTACACAGCTCGCGCACGCCTACTGCCCTACCAGCTCACAGTGAACTCAACAGGACAGCTCGAAACAACATGTAGCTACAACCTGCTCAGCCAAATATACACAGCTCAGGGATAATTCAACAGAACAGAGTTGTGAGCTATCAATTCACCCCGCTCAATCAACTCCTCATACACGATAACCAGCACTAAACAAAACGTAAAACACTAATCAACGCTTACCCAAGAGCTCAAGCTAAATGGAATAAATATCGGCTGGAAATCACGAAGATGTTCGAACACTTCAACTATGTCACGCTACCTCGATAAGTCGACCCAAGACTCCAAAGACGTACCAAAAGAAATGTCTGGGAAAGACGAACTCAGCGCCACCAACTTGCTCCAAGCGGCGACGTAAATCGACGGCAATCAAAAGAATTAGGGCACGATGAACAGTAAGGGTTTGAGAAACAGCTCCTATCGAATACTCTCTGGAAGAAGACAAGGAATATCGGATCTGAAATTGCTAAGTGTTGCTCGACACTTAAATAATCTCCCAACGCTACAGTAGAAGTCAACCCAGCTCAGATCTTAGCACTACACCAGATCTGACTCCTCTATGCTATACCAGCTCGCGACCACCTAACGACGTCGTGCAGGAGCCCAGCTCAGGTCAAACAGATCACGCGTATCCAGTGTACATCTCAGAACACATGCACAGATCAGCTCTTGGAACCAACATATCACGCCACGTCAACAGATCATGCTTACGTATCAGTTCCGGTGCACCTATCAGCTCGCGCAACCAACAGATCACTCTAGTCAACTCCAACAACCAGCGTCTAAGCTGATGTCGTCAAACGACGTCGCATCGTCTCCATCTCGTGACAAAACAGATCGGGCATACGTAGACAAGCTCACATACCTCCAGCTCTCTCCTAATCTGGAAATCATAAACCGCACCGGTCTACTCCAAAATCACGAACCGGACCGGTCCACACAGTACCACCCGCTCGTGCACCTGTAACCCGTTCTCCATCCCTTAGCTATTCCAACAGCTCAGAGTTGTTCCGTTCCATAATAGCTCGCACTAGGAATAGTAGAACAGATTATGAACTGGACAGCTTACACGTACTGGGCATTTCTCTCCCAAAGATTAAACCTTCACAACTTGTCCAATCTAATAATTCCACGCCTGATCCGTTCTATGTCAAATTCGAAATCATCAATAGCTTAGACCAATACTCCTAAGCTGAATACCCGACAATTCACGTCTCCCTTGGTTAATACTCATCCGCAGCTCATGAAATTAAGTCTTGCTCTTTCCTCTAATCTGCTCATAATACGGCTCTAATTAAATCGATTAATTATAGTCCTCACATTCTCCCCATCTTCAGAGATTTCGTCCTCGAAATCAGGTGACAAGTACAGATCAAAACCAAAGAATCACCAGGACTGAATCAATGCTGCGTAAGCTCAAATAGATGAGGTCACTCCTGTCTCATCTTTTCTTCAACTTCCCAGGTAGCTTCTTCTAGGCCATGCTTGCTCCATTGGACCATTACCAATAGGATAGTCTTGTTCCTCAAGTGTTTCTCCTTTCTATCCATAATCCGCGCTGGATATTCAACATAACTTAGGGTCGAATCCAGCACAACTTCATCGGCCCTTAGCACATAGGATGGATTTGTCTCATATTTCCTCAACATTGATACATGAAACACATCATGCATCGCTGCTAACTCAACAGGAAATTGCAAACGATACGCCAAGGATCCAATCCTCTCAATAATCTTGAATGGGCCAACGAATCTAGGAGCTAACTTACCCTTAAGCATGAATCTCATCACGCTCTTGAATGGAGAAACTTCAGAAACACTCAATCCCCAACCTGAAATCCCAAAGGTCTACGTCTCTTGTTAGCATAGCTAATTTGACAATCTTGTGCAGCCTTCATTCTGCTTCGAATCAGCTCAACCTGATCCTTCATATGCTGCACAAACTCAGGGGTAGACAGTTGTCTCTCACCAACTTCTTCCCAACAAATCGGTGATCTACACTTTCGACCATACAAAGCCTCGAATGGTGCCATCCCAATAGTCACTTGGTAGCTGTTATTGTACGAAAATTCCACTAGGGATAAATAATCCTGACAGCCACAACTGAAATCCATCACAATAGCTCACAGCATGTCCTCCAAAGTCTTTATAGTTCTCTCGGATTGGCCATCTATCTGAGGATGATAAGATGTACTCATAGCCAATCTCGAACCCATCGATGCTTGCAAGCCCTTCCAAAATCGGGATGTAAATCTTTGATCTCGATCAGACACTATCTAAACCGGCACTCCATGTAATCTAACCACATGATCAATGTACAGTCTCTCCATCTTCTTCATGGAACATCTCACATCATATGGAATAAAATGGGTTGACTTCGAAATCCTGTCAATCACCACGCAAATCGCATCACATCCCCTATTCGAACGAGGTAAATGAGTCACAAAATCCATGGCCACGTGCTTCCAATACCATTGAGGCACTTCTAAACTCTTCAACAATCCACCAGGTCTCATTCTCTCGGCTTTGACCTGTTGGCAGTTCAAACATCGAGCTAAAAATCCAGAAATGTCATTCCTCATGCATTCCCACCAGTAGTGCGACTTCAAGGCATGATACATCTTCTTCTCGCCCGGATGCACACTATAACGAATGCAATGGGCCTCGTTCATGATGGTTTCTCTTAGATCGATCAGGTTTGGAACTACCAATCTACCACGAAATCTCAGGAATCCATCGGAAGAAACCACAAAATCTTCCGATTGACCATTATGGGCTCTTATGTTCAACTCATGTACGTACGGGTCAGTCCTCTGGGTTTCTATAATGTTTGCCACAATCTGTGGTTCCACCTGAAGGGAAAAAACTACGAAGTACTAATCATCTGGCTGAAAACACCATCCAGAAGTCCCCAAATGCTCGTGTACTTTTGAAATACTCAAAGAGGTTAACATCGCAGGCTGGGATATCCTACTCAAGGCATCTGCCACTAAGTTCATTCGCCAAGGCTGATACTGAATCTCACAGTGAAAATCTTTAAGCAACTCCGTCCAACGACACTGTCTCATATTCAAATCTGAGTGAGTGAAGATATACTTCAAAATATTGTGGTTTGTGTACACCACAATTGATCACCATACAATTAATGACGCCAAATCTTCAGAGCAAAAACAATAGCAGCCAACTCTAAATCGTGAACGGGGTATCTCGTCTCATGGGGTTTCAACTGTCGAGACGCATAAGCTACCACTCCCCCGTTCTGCATCAATACATAGCCCAAACCACTCAGAGATGCATCAGAAAAAACCACAAAACCTCCAGAACCCGAAGGTAAAGTCTACAAAAGAGTAGTAGTCAACTTCTCCTTGAGAAACTGGAAACTCGACTCACACTCGTCTGTCCACAGAAATCTTCTATCCTTCTGGGTCAACTGCATCATCAGCTTGGCTATTGAAGAAAACCCTCAATGAAACGTCTGTAATAGCCAGCCAAACCCAAGAAACTATGGATCTCAGAAACATTCCTAGGTCACTCCCAGTTAAGAACTGCTTCGACCTTACTCGGATCCACCGAAATACCTTGTGCATAAATAATATGACCCAAAAAGATTACTTTATCTAACCAAAATTCACACTTACAGAACTTCGCATACAACTGTGAGTCTCTGAGTTTCTGCAATACCAACCTCAAGTGTTCCTTATGCTCTCTGTAGCTTCTCGAATACACCAGGATGTCTTCTATGAAGACAATCACGAAACGATCGATATACTCGCTAAAGATGTTAGAGTAGATGCCCAACTAGCCAACTTGTGGCGTGTGGGTTTATAGACTCTTGTATGAAACAATCTTTATATATGATATTCGTATTTATTCATATGGCATTCTTTACTTTCATTGTGTTGTATGATGATTACAATTGCGTTGATTAATGACCTAGAATGCACTACAGTGTATGTTAGATGTGATAGTGGGTATGACGGCTATCATGAAACACATCTAATAGTCACTGTATATTCTGAACAAGTTCCTAGTCGATTGGGCCGTCAAAATGAGGATAAGGCCGCCCGAGCTCGAGACTAGTATCTGCGATGCGAAGTACAATGTTTCATTGGTAGGGAACATTTTGATGTTCTGAGCATGCAGATAGATAGTGACCTGGTGATCTATCGAACTACCCTTGTTCGGACTTTCCAAGTGGTTACCATTTGTCGAGTGGATAAGTCCGAGGTCTTGGTTGTACTGATTAGTCCACACGACTAGAAACGTCATTGAGAATCTACATGATAGGCGTCTCACTTTGACCCGTTTGTCGACTCACTTGGGATCATCAGGCGGCGGGATTGGGTGAGACCCCGATACATGTAGGAGTCGATGTATCGTTGTCGATGATTCACCGCTCGCAGACATGCGTGGATATCCTATGCTATCTGAGGGGATAATAGTGTATAAATCTCTGGTCAGAGTACTAGAAGTGTTTTAGGTAAATGTGTTTACCTAGTCACACTCGCAATGTCACTATTCGATCTCCAAGATGTATGCATAGCTATCAGATCTATAGCGACTCTGGATTTACCAATGGTCGTTGATCTGATCGGGATATATGGATTGAAAGGACCGTACTGTACGCTAACCATGACCAACTGGTTCTTGCAGGCACTATCAGTGATACCTAGGAGATCATGGGGCGATGTTGCTAGACTTTGACGCCCGAACCCGACGGGGCCACGAGAATTGGGTAAATAAAATTTTCGAATAAAAGAAGGGCTAAAAGATAAATCGCTATAGGCTGTATTTCCTATAACTTGAAAAGAACAAAACACACGACAAGCTCAAAGATCAGCAGGTACTAAATTTGCGCGCTAACTGTTAAAAACATTTACGGAAAAACAATTTGTATTGATAACTTGCAATTGCGATTACAACAGCTGCTATTCTAAGTAAATATACAACCGTTGCTACTGATCTAATACAGTACAATCTATTCAAAACGATACAACTTAGACACGGAAAACGTAGGCCTTGGATAAACACAACGCCACCCATCTGCTGATTTCAAGTTTCACCTGCTGTTCCTCCACCAGTTGTCGTACCTGCATCATTTTAAAAGCTAGTGAGCCTAAAGGCTCAGCAAGTAAAACCTGAGTAGTAACAATTTCATAAAACGCAGGTAGACATCTGTACAATTCATATGTTAAGGAACTTCAATATACAATGTCATTTTCGTAAACATTTCAGTAAACATTCAATGGCGGAAACAGGGGATGATAGCCCAGCTTCTCATTAATTTCAATAACATTTTCAGTTGATCATGGCATATAAGTTCTATGTGGTCCAATTTGCACTTTGATCAAAATGACTCCCGATATCAGTTTTAGCATATAGCTCATATGAAAGGGCAGTCGACATCTAGACAACTGCTCACCCTTCTCCTTGGTGACCGTAACTATCTATGCCATAATCTAAAACATCTTTTGTTCCTTAACAATCCTTTCTATAAACATTCCTTTAAATCATCGAGTTCCATCATGTTAAACAATTGCTTCCCATTTTAAAACTTTACGGAGTATCGAATTCGACTTTGGAAATATATCGTTAAAATGGAACTGGTTGAAAGAAAACCAGTCTCAAAGGAATAGTACCAGTCGCAAGACTAATACCTGCTGAATGGACAGCACCAGTCGCAACAAATAGGAACCAATCGCAAGACAAGAATCCAGTCGCGAGGTCTTTTAAATAAGTATGAAGTGAAACGATGTCGTTGGAGTGATCAGCAGATGGAATAACAAGACTACCTGCTGATTTTTGTATGACTTGAAGGAACGACGTCGTTAGCGCGTCAATCAGTCTTAAGGAAAAGCGCTAACACGATTATATAAATGAATAGTACCAGTCGCAAGACTAATACCAGCTGAAATGAACAATACTTAAAACGAATAAAGCAACTGCTGGACTATCAATGGAATGCATCTGCTGATGAACAGTGCATCTGCTAAATTTTAGGAAAACCACGTAACTGCTGAATTCTAACAAAGTAAATACAGCTGCTGAATTTAAAATCACAATGCAGCTGCTGATTCCTAATCAAAAGAAAACAACTGCTGATATTAAGAAGGAAAGACGCATCTTCTGATGAACAGTGCATCTGCTGATTTTACGAAGACGCTTGCAATATCTAAACAATGATTGCGCTACCAGCCGTTGCCTATTAAACCAGACTTTATACTGATTCAACTAGCAACTACTGATTACAAAATCATCAAATTACGACATTGCAACTACAGGATGAACATTCATAAACGTTATAACAATGCAGCTGCTGAATCTTAACAAGTAGATACAGCTGCTGGAACATAACTCGACATTCGTAATATCGAAACAACAGCTTATGCCATCAGTCGTTGCCTATCAAACCATACCAATGATTCAACCAACAACTTCCGATTACACAGTTATCAAATTCTGATATCATCGCTATTTCGAGAAGATCATTCACAACATTTCTTGAAATGAATTCGAATCCTCAGTACCTTTAAAACTTCATAAACTTTCTGGAAATCATATTGGAAGCATCTTAAACATCAAAACAACATTTTCGAACCCATCTTTCTTTCCTTATCATGTCTAAATCATTTCAAACATGAACTTTAAATATATCAATAACATACAGGCAAGAAGATCCATAAAAACACAATATATGCTTCAAATGGTGTAGCAAAGGATCAGCTTTTACTTGGCTTAATCAAAGATTTACGACAACAGCTAATTCCTGCAGAAATCCTCCCTTTGAGCAACGCACGAACTCTTCTGGAATTTCTTTGAAGAACACTTTAAAACTTTTCTTTGCAAATGATGAAAATCTTACTTTGAAAACAGGTTTTTATATGAAAGGGATTAGTCGCAAGCTACTTGTAAAATCAAGCATGACACACCTTTAAAATTTAGTAAAATTCCCTTCATATCATTTTAATTTGTAAAACACCAAACCTTCTCTTAAAGAAAGCATTTCACCTCCTTAAAACATTTTCCAATCGATTTAAAAATCAGCTCGTGCATCGCTCATTGGAGTCACCTGCTGGAACCAGCCGCAGCGCATCTTACTTGCTGAAATCAACAATTCAGCAGACACATAACATTTAAAATTGCCAAAATGGCCCAAAGATCAGTAAAATGCATAAATGTGGTCCTATGGATTTTTGGGGCGTTACAACTCTACCCTCCTTATAGAAATTTCGTCCTCGAAATTTACGTACCAAATAAATAGGGGTAAAGGCTTAGCATATCAGCTTCTGTTTCCCATGTTGCTTCTCGCTCCGACTGATTGGACCATTGTATCTTAACCATAGGAATGCTACGGTTTCTTAATCTTCTAACTTCTCGGAGGAGAATTCTTTCTGGTCGCTCTTCATAGCTTAAATCTGGTGCTAAATTCATCGGCTCATATCTCAGCACATGCGAAGTATAGGCAATATATTTCCTCAAAGCTGATACGTGAAAAACATTATGCACTGCTGACATTTGTGAGGCAGCGCTAATCGATAGGCAAGAGCTTATTCTTCTAACAGCTGCTGCTGTTTTCTCCACAACATCTGGTCCCAAACCATCTCTTTCACCGACTTCATCCCAGTAAAGTGGTGTTCTACACTTTCTGCCATACAAAGCTTCATATGGAGCCATCTGAATCGAAGCTTGGAAACTGTTATTGTAGGCAAACTCTACCAGTGGCAAACTTGCATCCCAACCTGCTGAAAAATCTACAATACATGCTCTGAGCAAATCTTCTAAAATTTGAATCACCCTCTCCGATTGTCCATCAGTTTGTGGGTGAAATGCAGTGCTGAACGTCAATTTTGTACCCATAGCTTTATGTAGACTTTTCCAAAATGCTGATGTAAACTTAGGATCTCTGTCTGATACTATGGAAATTGGAACACCATGTAGCCTCACTATTTCTTTAACATACAACTCTGCGTACCTGCTCACCTCATATGTTGTTTTAACTGGTAAGAAATGAGCAGACTTAGTGAGCCTATCAATTATAACCCATATGGAGTTATATCCTTGTACTGTTCTTGGTAAACCAGTTACAAAATCCATCGCTATGCATTCCCACTTCCATTCTGGAATCGACAGTGGTTTCAACAATCCTGCTGGTCGCTGGTGTTCGGCCTTCACCAGCTGGCACGTTAAACATTCAGCTACAAATCTAGCCACATCCCTCTTCATACCGGGCCACCAATACAACTGCTGGAGGTCCTTATACATTTTCGTACTTCCTGGATGTACTGAATACGGAGCTGTATGAGCTTCTTTCAAAAGTTCAGCTCTTAAATCATCTACTTGTGGCACCCATATTCTGCCCAAGTACCTAACAATTCCATCCTCTGAAAAATAGAGGCTGCTGCCTCTTTCTCTATCCTGCTGAACCCATTTCTTAAACTGCTGATCTTGCTGCTGACCCTCTCGAATTTGTTTTAACAAATTAGATCTTACAGAGAGGTCTGCTATCATCATAGCATTGCTGCTGCTGGTTACTATCTCCAGTCCAAATCTCTCAATTTCATTCGCCAACTGCTGATGTACAGTCAATCGCGCTAATCCTGCTGATTTTCTGCTTAGAGCATCAGCTACCACGTTTGCTTTTCCTGGCTGATAGCTGATTGTGCAATCATAGTCTTTAACCAGCTCCAACCATCGCCTCTGCCTCATATTCAATTCTTTCTGGGTAAAGAAGTACTTCAAACTTTTATGATCTGTAAAGATCTCACACTTCTCCCATAGAGGTAATGCCTCCATATATTAAGGGCAAAGACAACAGCTGCTAGTTCTAAGTCATGAGTTGGGTAATTTTTCTCATGATCCTTCAGCTGTCTAGATGCGTATGAAATAACTTTATGATCCTGCATCAGAACAGCTCCTAATCCCAACTTAGATGCATCAGTGTATATTACAAATTTTCCTTCATCAGTTGGCATTGTCAGCACAGGTGCTTCAATCAGCGCTTGCTTCAACTTGTCAAAACTGGTTTGACACTCTTCTGTCCAGTTATACTTCACTTGCTTCCTTGTTAAAGTGGTCAGAGGAACAGCAATCTTTGAGAATCCTTGGATAAACCGCCGATAATATCCAGCTAAACCCAAGAAACTCCTTATCTCTGCGACATTCTTTGGTGCTGGCCAGTCGCGAACCGCTTCAACTTTAGCAGGGTCGACTTCTATTCCATCCCTAGAGATTATATGGCCTAGGAACGATACTTTCTCCATCCAGAAATCACATTTTGTGAATTTAGCAAACAACTGCTTATCTTTTAAAATCTGGAGCACGATTCTTAAATGTTGAACATGCTCCTGCTGGGTCTTAGAATAAACTAAGATATCATCGATGTACAACTACAAACTGGTCTAAGTATGGTTGAAAGACCCTATTCATTAAGTCCATAAATGCTGATGGAGCATTTGTAAGTCCAAAGGGCATAACCAAAAATTCGTAATGGCCATACCTAGTTCTAAAGGCTGTCTTATATACATTAGCTGCCTTAATCTTCAGTTGGTGATATCCAGACCTCAAGTCGATCTTAGAAAATACTACTGACCCTCTTAACTGGTCGAAAAGATCTTCTATCCTAGGTAATGGATACTTATTCTTGATCGTCAATTTATTTAAATCGCGGTAATCTATACATAATCTCATACTCCCATCCTTTTTCTTGGCCATACCTAGTTTCTAAAGGCTGTCTTATATACATTAGCTGCCTTAATCTTCAGTTGGTGATATCCAGACCTCAAGTCGATCTTAAGAAATACTACTGACCCTCTTAACTGGTCGAAAAGATCTTCTATCCTAGGTAATGGATACTTATTCTTGATCGTCAATTTATTTAAATCGCGGTAATCTATACATAATCTCATACTCCCATCCTTTTTCTTAACAAATAGAACAGGGGCTCCCCATGGCGAAGTACTGGGTCTAATAAATCCTTTCTCCAACAGGTCTTGTATCTGTTCTTTCAATTCTTTCATCTCTGTTGGAGCTAGCCGATATGGTGGTCTAGATACTGGAGCAGCTCCTGGAATTAGATCAATCGAAAATTCCAACTCCCTGTCCGGTGGCAATCCTTGAATGTCTTCTGGGAAAACCTCAGGGAATTAATTTGCTACTTCTACAATTGACAGTTGGGGTCTAACAGTCGCTGCTAAGGAGGATATGATTGAAGAAACTTTATTAACATGATTGGCCAAAAACTGGAATGGCTCTTTTCCTGGTGGATTAACAGCTACTGCTCGTAATTTGAAGTCAATTACTACCCCATACTTAGTTAACCAGTCTATTCCCAAAATTAAATCAAACTCTGGCATTTGCAACACAATTAAATCAGCAGTAATCTTATGCCCTTGTAGTTTAAGTTCTAAACTTCTAAACAATTCGTGCGATACCAGCTTTTCCCCTGATGGTACCGATACACAATAACCTATCATTACTTGTTCCGGCTGGATAAACAATTTCTTAATAAACTCAGCAGAAATGAATGAATGCGTAGCTCCTGAATCTAACAAAGCTAGAGAAGTAAATCCGGCTATCGAAATTTCACCTGTAACTACTGTCGACTCTGGAGGAGCTTGATCAGCTGTCATCACATAGGCTCTGCTGGTCACCAGCTGCTTAGACTTTGGACAGTTTTTCAAAATATGTCCAGGCATTCCACACTTGTAGCAGACGTTTTGTCCAAGTCTGCATTGTCCCAAATGAGGCTTTTGACATTTAGGACATAATGGCCTATTATTACCAGCAGGGACGGAGCTTATTGGTTGAATTTGTAGAGGCTTTTGCTCCTGAGGCCTCTGCTGGTTATTGTTCTGTTTCTTAAATGGTCTTGGGTCCTTCTGCTGAAAGGCTTGTCTCTTTTGTTGCCTTTCTTCATCAAGATCTTTCCAATCTCTTTCAATTTGCAGGGCTCTATCCACTGCTTCCCTGTAAGTTCTTGGCACTGACAGTCTCACATTCATTTTAAACATTGGTTTCAACCCTTCCACAAAGTGACTCAATTTCTATTCTGGGTCACTTCCTATCAGTGGCCCGAAATAGCACCCTCGTTCAAACATCCGCACATATTCCTTTACGGTTAAACTCCCTTGCTTGAGGGTCAAAAATTCCCTCTTCAATTCCGATCTTTTCCCCGCTGTGAAGTATTGCTCATAAAATACTCGCTTGAAATCTGCCCAGGTGAGATTCAGCAGATCCACAGACATCTTGACTCCTTCCCACCAAATCATTGCATCTTCCCTTAGCATGTAGATAGCGCACCTTGGCCTATCTAAATCAGACAGTTGTAGGTACTCGAAAATAACCTCCATGGATTTAATCCAACTTTCAGCAATTAGTGGATCAGTAGTTCCACTAAATTCCTTAGGCTTCTGGCGCCTAAATTTCTCTTGGGGGTCATCGTTACTTGGTCCCCTGCTGCTGGAAGATTGGCCATTGCCTCTATTATTTTGTTCTACCAGCAGTCTTAACAGTTGCGTAATATTAGCATTATTATCGCTATCAGTTTCTTCTAAAGGAATACTTCGTCTAGTTCTTCCTCTTCTTGCGATTCTATATTCTATAGCCCGTAATCCACCACATATATCAGAACAGCTAAATAATTTTAAAGACAATGCTCTGAAAATAAACTCACAACTTAGAAGAACAGACGATGAACTTTGATCCAGCTGATGGTGAGTGTGTTTATCTCAGGAACGTTGCTCTGATACCATGTTGTGACGCCCGAACCCGACGGGGCCACGAGAATTGGGTAAATAAAATTTTCGATTAAAAGAAGGGCTAAAAGATAAATCGCTATAGGCTGTAAAGAACAAAACACACGACAAGCTCAAAGATCAGCAGGTACTAAATTTGCGCGCTAACTGTTAAAAACATTTACGGAAAAACAATTTGTATTGATAACTTGCAATTGCGATTACAACAGCTGATATTCTAAGTAAATATACAACCGTTGCTACTGATCTAATACAATACAATCTATTCAAAACGATACAACATAGACACGGAAAACGTAGGCCTTGGATAAACACAACGCCACCCATCTGCTGATTTCAAGTTTCACCTGCTGTTCCTCCACCAGTTGTCGTACCTGCACCATTTTAAAATCTAGTGAGCCTAAAGGCTCAGCAAGTAAAACCTGAGTAGTAACAATTTCATAAAACGCAGGCAGACATCTGTACAATTCATATGTTAAGGAACTTCAATATACAATGTCATTTTCGTAAACATTTCAGTAAACATTCAATGGCGGAAACAGGGGATGATAGCCCAGCTTCTCATTAATTTTAATAACATTTTCAGTTGATCATGGCATATAAGTTCTATGTGGTCCAATTTGTACTTTGATCAAAATGACTCGCAATATCAGTTTTAGCATATAGCTCATATGAAAGGGCAGTCGACATCTAGACAACTGCTCACCCTTCTCCTTGGTGACCGTAACTATCTATGCCATAATCTAAAACATCTTTTGTTTCTTAACAATCCTTTCTATAAATATTCCTGTAAATCATCGAGTTCCATCATGTTAAACAATTTCTTCCCATTTTAAAACTTTACGGAGTATCGAATTCGACTTTGGAAATATATCGTTAAAATGGAACTGGTTGAAAGAAAACCAGTCGCAAAGGAATAGTACCAGTCGCAAGATTAATACCTGCTGAATGGACAGCACCAGTCGCAACAAATAGGAACCAGTCGCAAGACAAGAATCCAGTTGCGAGCTTCCCATTTTAAAACTTTACGGAGTATCGAATTCGACTTTGGAAATATATCGTTAAAATGGAACTGGTTGAAAGAAAACCAGTCGCAAAGGAATAGTACCAGTCGCAAGATTAATACCTGCTGAATGGACAGCACCAGTCGCAACAAATAGGAACCAGTCGCAAGACAAGAATCCAGTTGCGAGGTCTTTTAAATAAGTATGAAGTGAAACGATGTCGTTGGAGTGATCAGCAGATGGAATAACAAGACTACCTGCTGATTTTTGTATGACTTAAAGGAACGACGTCGCTAGCGCGTCAATCAGTCGTAAGGAAAAGCGCTAACACGATTATATAAATGAATAGTACCAGTCGCAAGACTAATACCAGCTGAAATGAACAATACTTAAAACAAATAAAGCAACTGCTGGACTATCAATGGAATGCATCTGCTGATTTTTAGGAAAACCACGTAACTGCTGAATTCTAACAAAGAAAATACAGCTGCTGAATTTAAAATTACAATGCAGCTGCTGATTCCTAATCAAAAGAAAACAACCGCTGATATTAACAAGGAAAGACGCATCTGCTGATTTTACGAAGACGTTTGCAATATCTAAACAATGATTGTGCTACCAGCCGTTGCCTATTAAACCAGACTTTATACTGATTCAACTAGCAACTACTGATTACAAAATCATCAAATTACGACATTGCAACTACAGGAAGAACATTCATAAACGTTATAACAATGCAGCTACTGAATCTTAACAAGTAGATACAGCTGCTGGAACATAACTCGACATTCGTAATATCAAAACAACAGCTTATGCCATCAGTCGTTGCCTATCAAACCATACCAATGATTCAACCAACAACTTCCGATTACACAGTTATCAAATTCTGATATCATCGCTATTTCGAGAAGATCATTCACAACATTTCTTGAAATGAATTCGAATCCTCAGTACCTTTAAAACTTCATAAACTTTCTGGAAATCATATTGGAAGCATCTTAAACATCAAAACAACATTTTCGAACCCATCTTTCTTTCCTTATCATGTCTAAATCATTTCAAACATGAACTTTAAATATATCAATAACATACAGGCAAGCAGATCCATAAAAACACAATATATGCTTCAAATGGTGTAGCAAAGGATCAGCTTTTACTTGCCTTAATCAAAGCTTTACGACAACTGCTAATTCCTGCAGAAATCCTCCCTTTGAGCAACGCACGAACTCTTCTGGAATTTCTTTGAAGAACACTTTAAAACTTTTCTTTGCAAATGATGAAAATCTTACTTTGAAAACAGGTTTTTATATGAAAGGGATTAGTGACAAGCTACTTGTAAAATCAAGCATGACACACCTTTAAAATTTAGTAAAATTCCCTTCATATCATTTTAATTTGTAAAACACCAAACCTTCTCTTAAAGAAAGCATTTCACCTCCTTAAAACATTTTCCAATCGATTTAAAAATCAGCTCGTGCATCGCTCCTTGGAGTCACCTGCTGGAACCAGCCGCAGCGCATCTTACTTGCTGAAATCAACAATTCAGCAGACACATAACATTTAAAATTGCCAAAATGGCCCAAAGATCAGTAAAATGCATAAATGTGGTCCTATGGATTTTTGGGGCGTTACATAGACGCTCTTATCGTGATCCGATGGGCAAGTCCGGAATTGTGATTCCGGAGCCACAACGGTTGTGGGCCCACGACTAGCTGTATCCCTGAACCATTGAGGGTCACACAAGTACTGGATTCAAGATTCCCGCACGGATACTGAGCTCAATGTGTTGAGCAAGGGAAGAGGATTTTGGGGAGTGCCACTTCCTAAAAGTCAACAAGGGTCAAATCGTGATTTCCCGACGTTGAGGGGCAAAACGGTAATTTTGCACTGGGGTTCTGAAAAATGGTTTTTCAGATCATAGTATTCAGTTTTGGAAACTGAGTCGATCGGTCCGATCTGATCGGCGATCGGAGTTACGATGAAGTCACGGTGATGGGGATGAACCGAATGTTCATCCGTTGGACCTGGGCCCGTTGGGCCGGTGGTTCAGGTAGTAATTCAGACGAATTACATCTGAATCCGAAGTATTGAAATACACTCAATTCATTAAACCCTAAACCTATCTTCAAGTCGGCCGCCCCCCCTCTCCTCTCTCAAAAGCCGCCGCCGCCGTGGCCTTGCGCCGCCGCCGCCTCTTTCTCCAGAATTTGTTCCGGCCAACTTGATGAGGAGAATCCGTCCGCGCTGATCTCGTCAGGCTTCTAGTGCAGGCTGACGAAGGAGTCTCGCTTCCGGTCGTGGACCTGATTGACGTATTCTACCGCCGCCTACCGTGAAGTGTCGGTTTTCTCACGAAACTGGTCGGAGCTAGGCACGAGTTGCCAGCAAGGTAATCAATCAAACCTCCTATGAATGTCATAACTTGATTGTTTATTGAATTGTATTGATCGTCTCCCGGCCCAACTTTTGTTCTTCCGCTGCCTCGCCGGGAGGCGTGATCCGGATCCACCGTGGTTCCCCAAAAGTGGTATCAGAGCCAAGGTTCGGATCTGATCAATACAATTGATGCCATAATTGTATCTATGATCTCGAATTTCAGATTCAAATCAAAGTTTTTTGCCCCACGCGCACATGTGCACATCACATGCGCATAGCGGCCGACCAGCGTCGCTAGTTTCACGCACTCGTTGTGCGATCTGGTGGCCGGCGTTGCACGGCCATCGCGCCACTGTTATGCGCAAACCGTTGCGCATGGTGGCCGGACGCTTGGCGCCGCTACACGCATGAAGATCGGCCGCTGGTTGCTGGTTTTCGCACATGGATTGCGCGACATGGAGTTAGGCCAGAAGCTGCTGGCCGTCGCTACTGGATGCGCCACTGGCTGGCGCATCGCACGCCATGCGCCGCACACGATGCGGCGGGCGTGCGGCCGAGCGCCGCACGCAACATGGTGGTGGCGGCCGCCGCCCGGCGATGCTCCGGTGATGTCGTGACGGCTAAATTCTTCTAGGGTTATGTTCGGGCCTGTCCCGGGCAGCCCGTGAAGTTTTGGACCGATATTCGATATCGGGCCCGTTTTGGTCGATTTTGAAATTTTGAGATTTTTGGGCATAGAATTGTTTTAAGCCCAATTTGATACAATTAAAATTGCAAATACGATTTTAATTTTGAAATATGATTTTATAAATTAAATATGATTTTGATGATTAAAATTTGATTTTATCGACAGAATACGATTTTCATTTATAAAATGCGATTTCGAAATTAGAATATGATTTTGTGGATAAATAATTGGATTATTTAATTTATGCATGTTAATGAGATTATCTGCATTATTGGGATGATCGAGAGCCGTGCCCAATTTGTTAGGTGTATGCGATAGGTTTTCGTGAATCGGTTTGTAAATATTTTGATTATCATTTAAAGTGGGCCTGTTTGTGACCCGTTCCCACCCCTTGATAAATGTATCCCTTATATTTCATGGTAAATTTAAATGTAAAATTACTAGATTTAGTGGGAGGACATCCGAAGACGGTGGACAATGACGATCAAGGATATTGAAGACCGAAGATCTGTAAAACCGGAAGCATTGTAATAGGATTGCATTGCATATTGCATTACCCCTAGGATTGGACCCAGGTCCGTGACTGGCAACCACGGACCGCATAGCTCTCGCGATCGATCATCCCAATATTTATATATATGTGATATATAGTTAGTTGAATCCGCATGTTTTAAATTTGATTTAAAATACTTGCATGAGACCAAATTTTCAAAAATAAAATCCCTCGTTTTAAATATGATTTAAAACTAATATCAAGATAAATGTTTATTCGATAAACTAAAGGGAATTTAAATTTTTTTAAATTATCCCTACCTTCCATCAACAATGGGTGTACGTCGATGCGACCCGTATACATGGCCCGGCTCATATTATTGAGGGGGTCATGTATTCCGGAAAGCTGTCCACGCCATTGACAATTGTTGGGAGTCGGCTGGAACTCCCTTTAACGTTGTCTCATATTATTGGGGACGTTAAGGGGACCGTCCTCCACGACTCAACATTGATGGGTCATCTTGACACGTGATAGTAAACGGCGTCATATTATTGGGCCCTTACTGGACGTGAGATGAATACATGGAGGTTGCACCGGTTGCAATCGGAAACTACCTTTTGGGGGTCATGGATGGCTGATATTATTCGGGTCCATGGTCGCTTGATTGGGCTCCGTGTACCCACTAAAGAAACCTGTTTTCTCGATTTCATTATAGGGTGGTGAAATCGTTAAAATAGTGGGAGGGTAATTCATAAAACTTAACAACCTTGTTTTATGTCTTAGCGATTATTTTATATATAGTTAGTGATGTTTGTCTGCTTTTCTTTTCAGTATTACTGCATTATAAAATTGTTTCGATGAAAAACCCGCTCGCTGCTATACTGGATAGCAACAGGTTCACCGGTCTGAACTACCAAGACTGGCTCAGCAACCTCAATCTTGTATTGGCTTCGGAGAAACTTCTTTATGCGATAGAGAAGAGTCCTCCGAAGGAAGCCCCTGCCGATATCAGCCCTGAGGAGCTGGTAACGCTTAAACAATGGTGGGACGACGAGGTTAAAGCTCGATGCTATGTGATGGCATCGATGTCCAATGAAATGCAACGGCGCTTTCAGAAGACAAAGTATGCTGCTGACATACTTTTTCATCTCAAAGAACTGTACGGGGAGAACTCTCGACATGAGAGGTTCACGGCTGTCAAGGAGCTTATGACGAGCCGCATGCGCGATGAGACTTCGATCCGCGAGCATTGGGTTCGTATGATTGGGCTTGTTGAAAAGCTGTCGGGCCTTGATATAGCACTTCCAAACGAGCTGTCGGTGGATGTACTTCTCCTCTGGCCACCCGCTGCATTTGACCCCTTTGTGGTCAACTTCAACATGAACAAGCTGGCAGCCACCCTTGAAGAGGTGGTTAAACATGCTTGTAGTGTTCGAAGGAACCATAAAGAAGGACAAACCCGTCCTCCTTATGGGCTCTTCTTCCTCTGCGAAGAAGGGGCCCAGACGCAAGAGCAAGAAGCGTTCTGCTCCTGCGAAGGAGGAAAAGTCCGCCAAGAAGCCAAAGGCAAAGGCTTCCAAGCCAAACATGTCTGAGGATGTTTGCCACCACTGTCACAAGGCTGGGCATTGGAGGAGGAACTGCAAGGAGTACCTCGAGCAGTTGCGAACTGCGAAAGGTATTTTCTATATTGAAATAAATATGTCTCTTAATTCGACTTCTTGGGTACTTGATACCGGATGTGGATCTCATATCTGCAATGATTTGCAGGTGATGACAAGAAGCCGACGTCTTAGAGAGGGTGAGACCCACTTGAGGCTTGTAACTGTCACAAGGCTGGGCATTGGAGGAGGAACTGCAAGGAGTACCTCGAGCAGTTGCGAACTGCGAAAGGTATTTTCTATATTGAAATAAATATGTCTCTTAATTCGACTTCTTGGGTACTTGATACCGGATGTGGATCTCATATCTGCAATGATTTGCAGGTGATGACAAGAAGCCGACGTCTTAGAGAGGGTGAGACCCACTTGAGG